>JAPQRQ010000018.1:3937717-3950424 GCA_037367365.1 Apogon talboti | reverse complement strand
CTGCTGGTGCCCAGAGTCAGGACTAAACAGGGTGAAGCTGCCTTTCAGTTCCATGCAGCTAAACTGTGGAACAGTCTCCCTGATGATGTCAGACAGGTCTCTACTCTAACAGTGTTTAAGTCCAGACTGAAAACGGCTCTGTTCAACTGTGCATTTAACAGCTGAAAGTATTCTGTCTGCACTCTTCTCTTTTACTTTATTTTAATTGATCATTATTTATGTTTCATGTTTTAATTGTAATTGTGTGTTTTTAAATTGTCTCTTTTCCGTTCTTGTAAAGCTCTGTGAACTGCCCTGTGTTTGAATTGTGCTCTACAAATAAATTTGCCTTGCTTTGCCGTATGTATTCAACTGAAATTCAGACATGATCATAAACGAAGGTTGAATAAGTCAGATACTCCGAAAAATGGACTTTATCAAGAGGATATGAAGGAGTGTTATTGTGTTGTATGTCTTTTTATTTTTAAATTTTTTATGTCTTTAATATGTATTCTTATGTCTTGTTTTGTAACCTATCATACCTCTCACACAGCAGATTTCTGCCAACATCCAAAACTAAAACAGTCCAAGGTCTTTAAAGGTTCAAATAAAAGGCCAAATGAATAATAGCTGACAAGACTCACCTGTGACACATCTGATGCACGACTCCTGCTGCTTCTCCAGAGTAATAACCTGGACTACAGGTCTGGACACACCTCCACTCCTGCTGCAGGAAACCATCAGCACATTGGATACACTCCTCCTTACCTGGACCTGACACACACACGCACACGCACACACACACACACACACACACACACACACACACACACACACACACATACACATGCATTTATTTATTTATTTATTCATTTATTTTACCTTTATTTAACCAGGTAAGTTAGTTGAGAACTAATTCTCATTTTCAATAACAACCTGGACGTATAGAGACGAACAACCAATCACTCTCACATTCATACCTATGGCCAATTTAGAATAACCAATTAACCTATCACACGCATACACATACATACACACACACACACCTATACATGCGCATACACACACACACATGCATACACTCACATACATACACACACACGCATACACACACATGCATACACACACATGCATACACTCACATACATACATACACACACACATACACACACATGCATACACACACATGCATACACACATACATAAATACACACACACGCATACACACACATGCATACATACACATGCATACACACACATACATACACACAGTTAATCTGAACCAATGAAACATGTTCCAAACTAGAACTGAATCTGTAAATGAAAATTAAACTCAGCATTACAGACAGATGTTTTATCCATCACAGTTGAATCTACAGCTGCAGTCATCAGTCAGTTTAGTCATCGATTAATTTATCAATTATTTCCTTCAATTCCATTAAATGATTATTTGAAAAAGTGAAAAAAAAAATAGTAAAAGAGGAAAAAGACGTGTCTGAAAATGGCAAACCCGCCCTTTATTCCAGAACCAGACACAACAACGACAACAACAACACAAAAAGTATCAATGGGAAACATACGGTTAGTGTCATCGTATAAATACATAAGTCATAGTTTTGAATAGTAGTGATATCTGCATAACTTTGTAACACTACTGATTCATTTGATGCAGATATCACAATTTGGCCAAAAATATGACTTATGTAATTATACTATGACACTAATGATATATATAAAATATCTATATAGAAATAACAATAACAACAGTATAATAGTACATATAAGTACACACACACATGTATATACTGTACATATACTGTATATGTGTGTGTAGACAGACAGACAGACAGACAGACAGACAGACAGACAGACAGATAGATAGATAGATAGATAGATAGATAGATAGATTGATTGATTGATTGATTGATTGATTGATCGATTGATCGATCGATAGATAGATGTTTGTGTTGATCCTGGACTCATGTGCGTCACAATAAGTGTCCATGTGAGACACAACAGTGGAACCAATGTTTAACAGCAGAGACATTAAGGAAATTAAGCTGTGTTTCATGAAATTGTAACTGAATCATTTTTACTTGAGTCGATAAATCATTTAATCAATTAATCGTTTCATCTGTTGTCTAATCTGATACGGTATAGATGTTAGAATCCCAAACGGACCTGAAGACTTTGACTGTGATGGATGTGGATGTTCCCCGTCCTCTGAAGCCAAACCCACTGACCTGTACATGTCCTACAGGATGAATGACATGAACTGCACGTCATCTCCTCCAGGTGGAAGAAGGTCCCACTGGTGCATTCAGGGACACACGTCATCCCCGCCAGACTACCGACAAAAACACAATCAAATCAACCATGTGTCTGAAAAGACAGTCAGGACTTGAAGGCAGCACAGATCCACCATGTTCCTGGTTACTGGTATTTATTATAGTCCCACCCTCTGGGGCGGAGTTATACACATGCCAGGAATCCTGTCCATCCATCTGACATTTTTGTCCATCCCAAAAACGGTGAATACAATTTTTTTTTTTTAATTTCAACTTACAAAATTTTTCAATCCAATTTCTCAGACATTTTTCACCCGATTCTTTTCAAATTTCACACCCATGTTCTTTATCCCAAGCAGAGGTGCAGTGCACTGTTTAGTGGATGAATTTCAACTTTGGAATTTTTAAAATAGATTTTTTAATATTTCAACTTGGGCAATTTGTCCAACCCATTTCTCGAAGTCTGTTCATTTGATTCTTCTCAAGTTTCACAGGTTCTTCACCACTAGTACAGGTGCAGTGCACAGTTTGATGGCTGAATTTCAATTTTAGTATTTTTTTTTACAAATTTTTTAAAATTTCAACTTGCCAAATTTTTCAATCCGATTTCTCAGACATTATTCACCTAATTATTTTCTTATTTCACAAACATGTTCTTTCAATGTGCCTTTCTCTCAATTGTGGCATTTTTTAAAATTTTTTTGAAAAGTGTTTGAAAAGATTGAAAGTTAAGACTCAAAAGTAATTCCTGAGTAGGAGGGGTATTAGTGAGGAGGAGGGGCAAAAGGTTGTGCGACCCAGGCGGGGTATCATTAAGCTCCGCCTACTTTTTCACTTATTTTTTGCTAAGATATGTTTTATTATGTTTTTTCTCAGTATTGTTTATGTTATAGCCCTACATCCAGGGTGAACCCTGCCTTCGCCCATAGGTACTTGGGATAGGCTCGAGCCTCTCGAGGATAAACTGGTTCAGATGATGAATAACTGACCGTTTAATGTTATTGTGATTTACGTTCGATAACATGAACCTCAGGCTGAGTGAATGTAGCAAGAAACATCCGATTTATCGCATACCTGTATCCTTCATTGCAGGCAGTGCATCTGTCTGCATCCCTCACACAGCTCTTACACTTGTCATTACACTTTTCACACCGTTTTTGACCTGCATCACAGAACACACACACACATCAACACAGTGGAAGGAAAAATGTTAGTATTATATCTTCTTATTGTGTATTTTATTGTACAGCACTTTGGAAACCTTTGTGTTTATTTAAATGTCTACTTTATAAATAAATGGATTGGAAAATCAAATACATACATTTTTTGTCTTTTACTTTTATGAACAATGTGTTCATACGTTTACGCCCCGATAAAACATTTGTAAATCTATTTGTTTCAGAGTGTGCAGTTTTCATCTGCATCATACTCATATTAGCTTCAAATATCTGTTATGCTTTTTTCTGAAAATTGTATACAATCAGGTCACACATCAACCAACAATATTCTGCCTCACCTGATCATTTCTACATGTTTATTACAGATCAGATCAACAAAGACACAAAACATTTAGTAACAGACAGAATATTTGTCTTTATATTTAAATTTCACTTAATTTTCTTTTAATATTTCAGATAATTCACATTTTAGTGTTAAAGGACAATTTATAAATGTATATGTGTTCATAATTTAATGTTTTGGGGTGTTTTTGCACTAAAACCAAGAGGAACATTTGTAGTTGTCATTATTTATGGGTTATTCTGTTATTATTTGACTGTAGATACTATTGGTCTGAATGTGGATCCTGAACTTAAACCACTTCAACATCCTTGACTGTTAGTATTGTCAGTGTCATTTTGCACTGAAGGGCCAATCTGGACCCTTTGGCGGCCGGTTCTGGCCCCCGGGCCATCTGTTTGACCCCCTGCTCTAAGTGTTGGACTTACTTTCATCAGTGAAGTAACCCAGAGGACAGGTGTGGTCACAGCTGGAATTGAGTGTGTTGAGGTAAAGGCCTCTTCGACAGGATACACACTCATCCACCCGTCGGCCAACACATTGCTCACAGCCTTTAAAACAGCGTCTACAGCGATGAGACGCCACGTCCCCATAATATCCCAGAGGACAGTGGCTCACACAGGTCCTGCAGACACACACAGGACGGTGGAAACACAGCAGCCTTTGGTGTTGTTTCACATGTTTATTGGTGAATCCAGACTAGATTCTAGTAGGTCCATGCTGCCTACTCAAAACCCTTTTTATTTGTGGTGGACAGGAGGACACTGATGTCCATCAGGGACAGTGATAAGCACCGTCCCCACCACATACTGGACAGAGAGTGGAACACCTTCTATTACAGCTCCGATGTTGAATGGACACATGCCGTTTCTCTTACAATAAACTACCCACTGTCTGATGTTTAAACCCGGCCTTAACCCTGTCAAACCGGACCCGTCCAAAACCAGCCACAGAATTCTAGTTTTTTTTATTGAGATGTTTAGTAGACCTTTTAACAAAATCCAAACAAAACATTTTGCCATATCATTTTGTTTATGCTATATTTTCATATGACATTGGATACATTGGGTGTTTTTATAAAGTACCTTATAAATCTGATACACATGTTTTAACACCATTTAACTGTACCATAAAGAATCAATTATCAAGTACCTATGCATTGTTTCAGTACATGAAGTACTTATTTTAAAAAAATAATAACAATATAAATGTTCTTCTTAACATAACTTTTTGAAAATTATCAAAGACTTTCCTGCAAAAAGTGTGTGGACGATTTAATGATAGCAGCCATATTGAAAAAGACCCAAAAAAGCCCTTCCATTGGCTGCAGTGGGATGATCATCCACCAGGGTGCAGAACACACATATGGGGTCAAATACAACAGGTTTATAAGAATAGTGTTGACCGTGTTGATCAGATAGAGGTCTTAGAACCTGGCGTAGCACATATGATACACATGGTCCTAATGGGTTAAACCATATTTCCACTGTGCACTTTACTGTTATTTATATGCATCCACCCTACTGGAAAGTTACATTTCACTTGCACATTACAGTATATTATGGGTTAAATTATCCAGATTTCTTACCCAGATCTGTTTGTACTTACTTCTAATTCATTACGTATGGTGAGTTTGTTCTGTTTTTTAAATTCTTGTATTGTATTCCTGTGCTCAGATCTGTGCACTGGCTTCCTGTGGCTCAGAGAATAGACGTTAAAACAGCTCTGCTCCTGTAGAAATCTGTCCATGGTCTAACACCAAAGTCCATCTGGGACATATTGGTCCCATATGAACCATCTGGGACCCTGAGAACCTCAGGGACAGACTTCTGCTGGTGCCCAGAGTCAGGACTAAACACGGTGAAGCTGCATTTCAGTTCCATGCAGCTCAACTCAGGACCAGTCTCCTGATGATCTGAGACAGACCTCTACTGTGTCCATGTTTAAGTCCAGGCTGAAAACGCCTCTGTTCAACTGTGAACATAGAACAACTGAAAGGGACCCATCTGCACTCTTCTCTTTGACTTTAGTTTCATTGATTATTATTTATGTTTTATTGATTATGTTTTAATTGTAATTGTGTGTTTTTAAACTGTCTCTTTTCCGTTCTTGTAAAGCTCTGTGAATTGCCCTGTGTATGAATTGTGCTATACACATACATTTGCCTTGCCTTGCCTATTGCCTATGTTTTACCATCAAATGCTGCTGCCACACTGTAATTCACCAGATTAGGGTCAATAAAATCTATATATTTATCTATCTATACCCCTGTCCATCCCAGATTTTTGTCCATCCCATTTCTCGACACTATTCACCTAATGCTTTTCAGATTTGACACATGTTCTTTACCATTAGGAGATGTGCAGTATTCAAACCAAAGCAATGAGTCTGCTATCAGGTCTTGCTAATAGCAGTTAGCATGTAGCCCGGTGCAATGCTAGTGCTAGCATCTGGGGGGATGTACACAGCTGTGATCAGTCCATTGCTAGAGCGCTATGTACACCACCGTGCCAGCCATCAGAGGGTCAACACACCGTTCCAGATCTAAGTGGTTTTCGTTGTGTCTTACCTGCCACTTTTCAGGCGTCCCAGGCTGAAGTGGATGCAGTTGAGGCAGTGGTCGGCGTCGGGTCCATCACAGCCCTGGTCTCCACACTCACTGTGACACAGTCCTTTAGGAACACCACAATGACTGCAATCATCAGTATTTTAACCAAAGCAAAGAGCCTTTGATCTGAAACTAACACCAGGGGAAGAACATACACATACACTGCAGCTGTTATTTGGAGATCTTTAATTGTCTTAAATGTTCTTCACATGTCCACATATGTCATAAGTCTACCTTATGCTGCACGATCATTTTCTTTCACTTTTAATGGGACCAGCTTTAACCTACTGAAACCACAATGCTTAGAGTTTGTAATTTTTTGCATGAAAAAAAAAGTCTCGAGTGAAAGCAGCAAACATTTCAGATACATTTAGATACAATTATTTTTAATGAATGTCCTTTGCAGTGGACAGCATCTTGTTTGTTTGTTTGTTTGTTTAATAAAGCTCTAAGGCTACGTTTACATGTAGTCAGTATCTGGTAAAAGAGAGATTTTTCTCTGCGTTTGTGCCAATTGTTTATGCGACAACGATGGCCACGCCCACCAAAAACGATGGTTTCTAAAAACTCCGGCCAAAGTGAAGATTTCACCAAATGTCCATTTTTGTTTTTGTTTTTGCGTGTAAACAGAGGAAAAGGACGATCTGGGACAGACGTCACAGTTTTCAACAGAAGTACATTTGCGTCACATGTGCGACTATTGGTTCATAATGGAGGTAATATTTTGTTGTGATTGTTTTGAGGATTCTGATTGGTTAACGGTACTGGATGGTCTCCCCACACTGCCATCTACAGGCTCATGCTCTTGATGGTGTAGATATACGGGGCCGTGGAAACCAAGACTTTTCAGAAGATGGTCACACATGTACGAGTTTTTGGGTTTTTTTACTGGAGAGGGGGAAATATCCGTTTTCCCGGATACGTGTAAACGTAGCCTAATACTCTCGTCCACAAACATGGACAGGACACTCCTGGGTCTGGGAGGTTAATGGATGCTAATTTTGTGAACTCCTGACCTTGGTACTCATCCTCCTCCTTCTCCTCCTGTAGATCTGGTTCCTCCAGGACCTCCTCTGGACCCAGGGTCTCCACGGTCCCGTTGTGGGAGTCCTGGTCTGTGTGGGGCTGGTACGGGTGCTCAGAAGTCCCATGAAGAATAAGCGTCCACTCTTTGAGGTTTCCTGTGGAAACATTTTTAGAAGGACAGCAGCATAAGGCAACAACGCAGATGACAAAGACGACGGTGAGATAAAAAAATTATAGTACATTATTTCTTAAACCTAATATTAACCTCCATTGTCCCAGGTTCCTACGATAAATATATAAATATGCTTTTTATTTTCTGTGTGACAGTGACAGTATTTTCTAATGTATGAATATTTTTACACATAAGCTGTTACCACCAAGAGTCTGCAGCTTTAAACTGAAGTCGATGTGTCATACTTAATACAGAGAGAACTTCTGTTATGATTTGGTGCTACATAAAGAATTTGATTTGATTTGATCCTTAATACCACAGACAGCCACGAGTTTTCTTTAAACATTTCAGGTTCTTCATATTTGTTCAAGTTATTTACATTTTATTGTTAAAAGATACTTTGTTAATGTAAATATTTTCATAATTTAATGTTATTTTTTTGCATTAAAACAAAGAGACAAATTTGGAGTCATTATTTTTAGACATAAGCATAAGCTCATAAACACAGTGGGACTAGAAATGACAGACTGAGGATTTTATGGTTTTATTCATGTTCACTGCAGTACCACCAATGTTACTCCAAAGGTGTCCTTGGTGTCATACATTTCTATTTACCTAAATATACTTCAAATGCATTGGTGAGGCTTACCCAGCACCTCTGGGTTGCGTAGCTTTGACGGTGTGTCAATAACCTCCAGAGTCCACGTTCCCTCTGCCGACTCACCCCAGAAATGGACCGACATGAACTCCCAGTTCCTGAAGCCTTCGTTGGAACTGTCAAACTGTCTGGAACCACAACATCAAACTGAATATAGGCTGAGCAAGTTGAACAGAATAATAGTGTCATGAGGGTGTTTTCCTAAATAAAGCTGAAGCATTGAACCGTATAAAAGTTTCACGTGTCATAAACACCACAGTGATGCAGCAATAAAGACGCCAGGATCAAACTATGTCATGAGATCACCTTAAGAAAAACATCAAAAGAGTTTCAGTATTTAAAGATGATCTAAATGTCTGAAATAGTGACTAATGAAAATTCATGTTCTCTAAAAATACAAAGTCACTCATGTCTGTCCAGGCCCATTCTGGTCTCGCCTGTTTTGTGATCTAGTCCATCTTTAAAACCTTCTGTGTTATTTAGATGTTGACAGTGAATAGAGGCTTTGATGACTGACATGTTGGACTTTATTTACAGGTCTGTATCACAGTCAGACTGGAGGGACACTTTCACTTTATTTAATAAAACACATTTTTTACTAAAACACTATAAAATGACTCGAGCGAGACTGAGTTAAAGTACGTGTTCAAGAAGTAAACTATGGCTAGACGTTAACATTCCACTCCACCATTGTCAAAGAGACGCGACCCAGCACTGTGGGTCATCTTAGACCAGTGTCTGCTGCACGGGGTCAGAGACCAGTCCATCTCAGAGCAGGTAATGGGACAATACAACCAGTCTGGGTCAGTACCAGTGCTGGACAACCTGATCTCACAGAATTCCGTATAATGGCCACAACCCCTACCTCAAATCTGTGATGTATCACGGAATCGCTGAAAATTCCGTAATGGTTCCTACAGAAGTGTTACCAATGTAAGTCAGTGACAGGCATCAGCCAGGCGTGCATGCGTGGACCACATCCGATGAGTAATCCCTATGCAGTTCTATTTGAATGGGGGGATCCGTGCGTGGACCACGGCCTACATTGGCACAATAACCTCTTCCACAGTAAACATGTTTTCTTATATGTGTGAAGCCCACATTAGCCTTTTCACCTCTTGGCCAGTAGCTGTGACTTGGTCCCAGATGGAGAGATGAGGTTGATCTCCAGGTCTCCTCGTCTCTGGTGGACCATGACGACCCTCACCACCACATGTTCCAGGTAGGACACCTGCTGCCCCAGTTCCTCTGAACACCCAGTGGTGTTAATGCTGCTGTTCAGACTTTGACCAGCGTGGAGGTGTCTGAAGATCCACAAACATATTACAATAGCAACACAAAGTCATTCCATACAGTTCAGATCCTGACTTTTAAAACATTACTGGGACTCTCATGTAAAAACAAGGCTCTAGACACAATACAGTCATCTGTTTGGAGCTGAAGAGCTGAAAACAATGAGGAGAAAATACACTGGATTCCACAAAATTAGAGACAAGAGGCCTCTTTAGTACCTTCAGATAAAGTCTAGGAATATTCTCCTATTGTACTCGGGAAGATTATTAAAACAGACAGAAATAACCGTATAAGTTTTACTCAATTTTACAGATTTAGACTTGATTTTTCACCATTAACTTCCTCTTCAAAGACACAGTAAACAGGTAAATGGAAGGAGCTGTGAATCTGCTTTGGCTTTTTAAGGGTATTCAGGTTTTTGCAGAAGACTAACCATTCTTGACACAGCTAAGAGTAGGACAATGAACAAAACAGTTCCAGTGTCCCTGTATGTCAGCGTCGTGTCCTATTGAATCCCCAGTTGAATGTGTGAGGTTGTCAGGTTCTGCAGAACTCCAGAATCTATAAGCAAACTTCAACTGCAGAAGATGGAGGTGAAACATCGACTTTCTTTCTATAAAACCACTGGCTGAACATGAGGTAAGTATATGAGGTCTTCCAACTTGCTGTTCCCTTTGACCACAGATAAATGTAGAATTTTTTACAAGACATCCAAAGTGTAGACGTGGCCCAAACATCTGTCATCTTGTTCATGATTCAGCACAGATGCAGAAACACATACTTTGATGTGGACCAAAGTTATTGGACTGACATGTATGCTGTATTTTCCACTTCTCGGTCAGGCAGAGAGTAGCTGACACATCAATGAAACCTGCTGCTGGCAAAGGAAAACCCATCTGTATGTGTGAGGTTCTGCAGCGGCCATGAGTTTGAGGTGAGGAAATGACAGGTCCTTTTAAAAGGCTTCTATGATGGTCCACACTTGCATTTTTCTCCTCTCTGCTCCTCCTCCTCTCTGACCTCTCCCTCTCCTAATCTTCTCTATTCACACCCCAGCAAATACATGTTACTGACTTGACTTCTTCCCCGGAGTCTCTGTGCTCTATGTCCTCACAGGGTTTCCCTGGTTTTTCCTGCTGTGGCCCGGCTCCCCTGTGGCCACCATCATCATCGATCACTTATCCATCCTCTGTGATCCGGCTCCCTCCTGCCTCCAGCATCATCGCTTTTAACCATCTGCTTTAGTGCGGCTCCCCTTCTGCCCCCAGCGTCATCTCTCATCTTTCCATCCACTGGGGTCCTGCTCCCCTCCTGCCTCCATCATATTCATGCATTTATCCATACAGCTGTGATAGTGTTTGTTATATAGTTACATAGACAACATACTCTGTTATATCTACTAACAGTCGTGGTAGTAGTACATCCACTGCTAATTCTTGTATTTGTAGTAGTAGTGTTAAGAGTTATGTACATTTGTTTTTAGTTATGGGTAATGGGTAAAGTGCCATGAGATAACTTCTGTTATGATTTGGCACTATATAAATAAAATTTGATTTGATTTTGATTTGATTTTTGGATTATATTTGCAAATGGACTGATCCAAAACAGAAGACATGATTATATATTTTAGAGCTCCAGCTCAATCGGCCAAGTTCACACAGATAAAGACAAAACATGGAATGTGTGAATAGTTATAACAATACTTCCAGTGTCCCCATAAATCCAAGTCCATATATGACTTCTATCAGTGATCAATAGGAACTAGATTTATATCTACATCAACATATGGACCAGTAGAAGTAAAGGTAAAACATTTCAAAAATTTAAAAAATCAAAAATTGACGAGGACAGAGACGACATCGGACATGGTGCCTTTACAGTGCTAGTATCCTATCGGCCAGTGAGATAAAAAGGTTTTACATTTGAGCTACTTGGAAAGACGTGTGCATCTATAAAAAGCTAAACCAGTCCAGTTGAACCGAGAAGAACTACCAAGAAAAACGATGACCTGGACAAATGAGAACCTCCACAGATGGTTTGGGCCACATGTACCTGCAGTCTGAACAGAGCCTTCGGTGCATCAGGTGCAACCAGACAACCTCGCAAATTCAACTGTTTTGAATTTGTATTGATTCTGGACAGAACATGACGTTGAGACACAGGGACATTGGAACTCCTTTTAATGTGCTTTTTTTTATCTACTCTGAAGTAAATAGTGTTGTCCCTGTTTTGTATTGGACTGTTTCTGCTGTAACCAACGACCCCTCTGGGAACTGAATGAACACTGGTGTGACAGTTCTACTGACTCGGAGGTGTTTGTTGAACCTGCAGCCTCACCGGGTTTGTCTCTCAGGTATCTGGGTGCAGATATGCTGAGGAGGGACAGTCGTCCACTTGGAGGCCTCCACCACCATGGCCTCTGCGTCCACCAGACCAAAACCATACAGATGGCTGACTGTAACAAAACCCAACCTGATTATAACATACAGCCCAGTACTCAGTCAAAGTAGAAGCACTAACTGACACTCAGAGTCACCCAGTTGAAGACAGCGGATGCTCTCTGTTAGTATGAGCAGTAGAATGTACCTCTGTGTCCTGCTGCATTGGTCTTCCAGTCGTCAGCTTTCAGATGGACAGGTCTAGAGGTCTTCACCAGAAGATGCTGAACGTCTCTCCATGTGAGAAGAAGACTAGAAAATGCAAAGACAAAAAACAGATGAGTGATGCCTACAAAAGGATGAAAGACATGTTAAGTGTAAATGTATACGTCCACTTTGGTTTATAGAAGCTGATTTGAACACTGAAACTGTTGTTTTTACTGCTGTACACACTTGACTGTAGTATACTGTAGTATACATACTTTAGTGTAGTATACTGTAGTATATATGCTTGACTGTAGTATACTGTACTATACATACTTGACTGTAGTATACTGTAGTATACATACTTTAGTGTAGTATACTGTAGTATACATACTTTAGTATAGTATCCTGTAGTATACATACTAGACTGTAGTATACTGCAGTAAACATACTTTAGTGTAGTATACCGTAGTATACATACTTGACTGTAGTACACTGTAGTATACATACTTGACTGCAGTATACTGTAGTATACATACTTTAGTGTAGTATACTGTAGTATACATACTTGACTGTAGTATAC
>JAPQRQ010000018.1:3881883-3906294 GCA_037367365.1 Apogon talboti | reverse complement strand
GTCATTATTGTTTTGTATCCCAGACCCCTGTTAGAAAAGAAACACCTGGATTCAACGCGTCCACATACTTTTGTCCATGTAGTGTACCTCTGTGTGCTGCAGGTGGTTGTGGGTCGTTCGTAGATCCTTCTCAGAGCAGCTCCTTTAGGATCCTTGGGGTCTGTGAGCGGCTCATTGTCCCGAATGATGCCCTGGATCACGGAGCCGCCAGTCTTCTTCACCCTCTTTAGGTCGACCACATAAGACGAGACGGTGGAGAGCTGGTGTGAAACGCCAATCTGAGAAAAGGACAGCGACACATACATCTTCAAGTCAAATTCTAAGAGCGCCTTCAGGTTGAAAGGGTCTAAACATGATCTGTGCTGCTTTATTCGGTTCCTGCAGCTACTGTACAACTTCCTCTTATGTTGGTCTGAATATTACATAACTTACAAACACAGGCTTTTTATGTAGAAGGACATACACAGTGATCTGCGATGACCTGTCATGTGACTACATCATGAATCCATGCAACAGTGTCCATTCTTAAGGTAACATGAAACACTAACATCACAACTACAGAACAAAAGGCCACAGTGGTTTCTTACATTGTGAATGTTTAGACAACGGTAACTCTAACAAGAACAAAGAGAGAGTACTGTGCAAAAGTCCCAGTCCAATATTAGGTTTATTGGTTTATTAAAGTTCTAATGTCCACACATGTGCATTTGTCTCTGTATTTACATCCAATCTGATCTGATATGTGAAGTATGAACAGCAGGAAAAACTAGTTTCAGGTTAAAAACTGCTTCGATAAATCAAAGTGGTCAGATTTATGTGACCTCGTTTGGATTTAACATGTCTTTAACCCTTTAGTTCAGATAATATGAGATTTATTGCATTCATTTTCTTATGTTTTATACCAGGTTCCATTCAACACGTCAGATGTTTCTAACTGTACTGATCTACAAGTAAAATGCTTCCAGAATAAAAGTAGCTAAACTTTATCAAATTTGAGTTACTAATAAAGAAAAAATATTATGAATTAATGAGAGAAAGGGTTTTATTCAAAAGGAATGTTTGTCTCAGAGCTACCAGATCTACTTCAAACACTGTCTGCACATTACACTACATTCACTGTACAGGTTCTATCAGTGGAACATTTATACATCTATTGGATAAATGGACATAAACCAACATATATGTGGAAGAACACACCATCATATATACTGAAAACATGAGCTGAACAGCACTTTGGTCATTTGGTTTCTGATTCATCTTATTAAAGTATGTAATATTTAATGACTGAAGCAGATATTTTCTAAGAAATTGTAGAGCAGTGGTGTTTGTGCTGCTTCTTGTCATGGGGTCAGAGGTCACACTAAATAGTGACTTTACCCTTTACAACCCACTGAGTTCAGGTTTTTGTGTGTTTTTTAAGGCTATGCACAAATTTCCTGTATTGCTGTATCTGAAGAAAAGAGAATGTGTAATAAATGTGTTCACTTCAACCCTGTAAAAACAACAAATATAAAGGCGGACTAAAAATTTTGCACATTACACTTATGTCTGTACAGATGAGTTGCTGCATCCGGTTTTAGAGGCAGGTGTGTGTGGTGTCCTCAGTCGTGTCACATCTAAACTCATCCCTCAAAAGAGAATGAGAAATAAATGCTCATTTCAGGATTGACGTGGCTCAGGAGGTAGAGTGGGTCGTCCAATAACCGAAGGGTTGGCGGTTCGAATCCTGCTCTGTCCTAGTCATGTGCCTTGGGTATACCCACTTCGTGTATGATTGCGCATGAATGTTTGGTGGTGGTTGAAGGGGCCATTTGGCGTGCACTGGCAGCCACGCTTCCGTCAGCCTGCCCCATGTGGATACACATGGAGTTGACCACCACCACCAGGGTGTGAATGAGTAATGAATCAATAATGTAAAGCGCTTTGGGTGTCATGAAAAACGTTATAGAAATGTAATCCATTATTATTATTATTATTATTAACAAAGCTAAAGGCAGACTTGGACTTTGCTGTATTTTTGTGTTCTGCATAAGGATCAGAATAGAACAGCAGAATCCTGGTCTAAGGGTCCAGACCGTATCCAGACCCGGTGACTCACCAGCTGCTGGTTGCAGATGGACAGGTCCGAGACTTTGCCCCAGCCCACCGACACTGTGTCGAAGCAGCGGTCCGGTTCCCAACCATACACCCTCAGGGTGTCTGTGGCCCCGCTGTACAGACGACTGCCATCTGAGCTGAAGAGTACGCACCTGAAACCACAGGGGTCAAAGGTCACTGTCCAGCAATAGATTGCTCCTTATACTCCTGATACTCCGACTGCACACACCTGACGGGACTGGTGTCTCCCTCCAACGAGCCGATCATGGTAAACTTCTCCAGATCCCACAGCTTGATGGTTCTGGAGCACATGGAACAAAAACACACACAATAAAAAGTACACACATTTCAAACAGAATAAGTGATCCTCTAAATCAGGGCTGTCCAACTTGTTTTAGTTCAGGGGCCACATACAGCCCAACATAACCTGAAGAGGGCCAGACCAATAAAATACTAACATAATAATATAGAAACCATGTCAACTACAAACTGTTCTCTATGTTTTAAAGTTAAATTGAAAACGTATCTATTTAAGACAGCCAATAATTGTTGATGTTCTGATATTTTTAAAATGCCTTTTTCTTTCTGCTGTAGCACTCTGAGATTCTCTGAATGAAAAGTGTGTTATAAATAAAATCTATTATTATTATTATTTAAAAAGTAAAATTACATATTGAAAAGGTCAACATTTACAAATTAGATAAAATGTGAAATTAAAATATGAATAACATGAACAACTATGAACAAATGGAAATTTCTTGAGAAAAAAGTGCAATTGTAACAATTCTATGCCTCAGTTTATCATTAACTCATGTGCATTATAATTTACAGATCACAGTGGATCTACAAATACACAAAACATTTAATAACAGGCAGAATATTGGTACAATTACACTGATTCTCTTAAGACATTTCAGGTTGTTCATAATATTCACATATTTTATAGACAGATAGTTTGTAAATGTAAACATTTTCATGTAATTTTTTTTTACACTAAAACAAAAACAGAAATTTGGAGATGTCACTACTTCTGGGTTATAATAGTATTTTACTGGTCTGACCCACGTGAGATCATATTGGTCTGTATGTGGAACCTGAACTAAAATAATTGTTAATATCTTCAGTGTAATTTTTGTATTTCACAGATTTATCTCACGGGCCAGACCAGACCCTCTGCCGGGCCGGTTTTGGCCCACGTGCCATATGTTTGACACCCGTGTGTAAGAGTGGGCGGTGGTACCTGTCGGAGCTCCCCGAGGCCAGCAGGTACTCGTTGGGGTGGAACTGGATGATGTTGACGGCTGCTGTGTGAGCCTTGAACTCTGTGATGGTCTTCCCCTGAGCCAGGTCCCACAGCTGACGGACAAGAGGACAGCTCAGCAAAACAAACCGCCAAAACCGCCACAGAATCATGTGCAGGAAAATAGTTCCAGTGGAATGGGCAGATGGGCAAATGTTAAAAAGCACCACCGTTGAGTAGTCGGATTTCTCACATTAATTACTCTAAAAACAAAAACCAAGTCTTTGTCTGACACACACAGCCTATAGAGTTGTATTACTATTATTATTGTTTGTATTGTTTACTATCTTTATGCATGCACATTTGGTGCTGCCTTAACCAATGGATTTTCCTGTTTTGGGATCAATAAAGTTTCATCTTATCTTAAAAGTTCTGCGAGAACAAAAACAACCAAACAAACAAAAAATAAGTCTGATACTTAGTCTTATAAAGAAACAAAAATCAATAAACCAACCAATAAAATGATACAGTTGTAGAAAATCAGAACATTGATGTGACTGGACAAAAACATAAAGATGTTGCAGCTCACATTTTGTTCTGTGAACGTTTCTATAATCAGTGTCCAGCTCCACAGTGCTTCTGTAAGCAGATTAACATTTTTCTACAGCGGGGAATGTCCCACTACTACAACTGCCACAGAGGTTTACAGTGATCCACTCTCCTCAGATGGAGGTGGATCAAACTAGTGGCTGCCTGCAGGGAGCAAGTAACACATTCCACATCTGTATGTTCATGAAAATGATCAGCATTAGAAAAGACGGAAACAGCTCAATGTACAATAAACAAACCAGGATAAGAGACGTTCTACTTCAAAAGTATAAATGCATATTTCTACAGTCATGAATGGACATGCTGGACATTATTTGTTATTGCTAGTATTTTAAGATCACAAGTTAATTCCATAATGTTCTTGTAATAATGGGTTCATTTATGTCCTTATTTTGATAAATGAAGGCAGATTTTTCATGGTAATTTAACATACAGTACTTTATCATGAGATAAAGGTATGTTAAGACATTTTCAGCTTAGACCAGTTGTGAGATTTGTCCAAATGCCACTAAACATGCTGATAATTAATCAGAGGAAACAAGATTTTGTTTCTCAAAACCTTTTCCTGAAATGAAACCAGTATCCTAAGGAGGTGAACTTTGTTTTCTTGAGCTAACAATAAAGTTAATTAGAGAATACAGCAGCATCTGAGCTCTTCCACTTCAGTGTTTACAGTTTAAATTGTATCTCAACACAAAGACCAGGAGAAGATGAACTGGGTGGAAATCAGAAACTATCTACTGGGTTTAGTTTTCACCTTGATGGTGCAGTCGTCGCTGGCTGAGGCTAACCACTTCCCATCTGGACTGAAGGCCAGACTCCGCACTGCCTCAGTGTGACCCTGCAAATGCAAACCAACAAACCCTCTCAAAGACTTTTAACCATTTATATTAGAATTCTGATTGCAATTACATTGGAAAGTGATAGGAAAACCAGAGAGATTGTTACAGTGTGACCAAAACACACATCTGTAAAGCAAAACATGCCCATTTGAACACTGACCTTATACCTAACCACATATCCTTTCCTCCGCACGTCCCACAGCTGCATGATACAAAAGAGGATTTAGAGTTACAACAATGTACACACAAATAAATACCACACATCATAACCTCTGAGTTAGACAGGCTGTTTCACATTAGTGTAAAAACACACCTTAATGTTTGTGTCCGTAGAACTTGAGGCGATAAAGTCTCCGTATGGATGGAAGCCCAGGCTGGTGATGTTGGCTTGGTGTCCCATCAGAATCCTTAAAACTGAAGAACACACTCGATGAGCAGGTTACACTCCCATTTACAGGAACATGAGAGAGTGTGTTCCATCTTTAGTTATGAAATGACATGTAGAGTACAGACTGACTACAAACAGATGATGGATAAATGCTAATAACTTTTTGAAGAAACTGAAATACTTCTATATTAAGTGTAAAGTATTGTTTAAATGGCCATTTGAGAATTTTATCCCAGCATGCACTTTGACAGGTTTGTCAGTTTCATGTCATAGTCACATCTATAGGCTAATTGGCATTTTCAAACCTCCTTCTGTACCTTTTAAACAGTACAATGTCTTTTATTATAAAGTGACTGCTTCACTGTTCATCTTTGTCCCACTTTAGCAACTTCTAGTAATGCTTTGTTCAGTGATATGGTTTTGGTTTTATAATCAGGTCGTCAGCCACTGTTCACTGTTGGCCAGGTTCAAAAACAGGCTACAGTCATATTGTTCAAACTGCCATGAAAGTCACATGTGCAGAATACTATCCAAATCTACAAATGGTGCATGAGTAGTGTGTGTATTGGCTGATTCCACACACATTTTACATGAATATGAACATTTACTTTCAGGACAGATGTTGGCTCAGTCGCTTTAAAAACTGTTTTGCTCCTGCCTCTGTTAGAAGCTTCAACAGCAAAGGCTCATGATCATCCTCCTGTTTCTGTCATCAGTGATTATTCTTTTTTTTTTTTTGAAAGAAAACAATTTTATTCTCAAAACGTAAGAACGTGGCAAAAGAAACAATTACAATACTTATGTTTTACAAACAATCATATCCAATACCATCTGGAGAAAACGAATGAAACAAAGAAGAACTAGTCTTTCCAGGGAAGATAATAGTTGTAGAAACTGCCCATGTCCTAGTTCGACACATTCTGCAGCAAGGTGATGTCTCCTTTCAACATGATTCTCCCCAGTGGTTTTCTGTTTTTAGTCTTCATGTGGACTTCCTCAGCATCATCCAGAACCAGGTTCATGCATTCATCCAAACCAATAATGCAGCCCTCTATCCGCATGTTCACCTGTTCATACAACCAAACCTGGATCCGTGAGCGACTTTGCAGATACCTGAAAATAAAGTTAATGGGCTGCACCATAACCTTCTGGACCTTCTGTCCTTGTCATCTGTACGCCATCACTCCAACAAAATACCAGCAATAGGTATAAATACCTATCAATGATTATTCTAACATCATTTATTGCATTCACATTATTTATTGTTTTTATTATTGTTCATAATGACAGGTTTTATAGTAATCTGTTTTTATGGTTTATCAGTGCAATAATGTTGGTGCAATAGTGACCTAACAGATGTGCAATATGTAGTCTGTGGATTGTGTCTATTGTTCACCACCTATGGGGCGCTGCTTTATGTCCTGTATTTATTACACTGTGTTTTAATTTGGATACTACTGGTTGCAGCAAGAAAAATGTCCCCAAGGGGACAGTAAAGTATACTGCATCATAAGTTACACCGATGCTTTATTTTTATGTGTTATTATGTTATACAGGTCTACTGGACTGTTGATGTGGCGCAGGTTTGAGGTTAACCCATAAAGACCCAAACAGCCCTGGCGACCAAAACCATCTACTGATCTAAACTGTTTAATACCTGTTGATCCACTAATCCTATCAATACAAGTCAATAACTGGAGTAAAAAACAGTTATTCATCTTTTCATGGTCATTAGATATGACCCATTTGGACGTTCAGAGGCTCCGTAGTTACCGTGGAAACACCTCCATCTTCTACAACATTGATTCACCAGTAAAACCCATGGAATTGGATCAATGACAGTGGATGGACACACTGGGTTCATGTTCAGGTAATGACAGATTTGTGGAAAAAGTCAGTTTTTCTTCGGTTTTCTCTGGTTCTGATATAATAACCCTCAACTTTAATCTGAGCGTTAATGAACATCTACATGATCAGTGAATTATATATAGGAAAATACATGATTTTCACTGAAAAAACTAAATACAGAGGATGATATAATAAATGGTGATAAATCACTTAAGGTTAAATAGAGAGAAAAATTTATTTGGGAACTGCCACAAAAGTAACACTGGGTCTTAAAAAGGTTAAATGAGACAATCTCTACAACTGACCAATATAAGAGACTAGAGACCTCTGTGATATCAGTCTTGATATAAATGACTAATTGAGGCAGTGACTGTGCAGAGAAAGCCACAACAGACTGGGTCTCACTTTTCGCAGCCTCGAGGTCCCAGACTCGTATGGATCCGGACTGTGACCCGGTGACCACCTGCTCCTCGGACGTGTTGATCTGGACACACTCCACTGGGTTTTTGTGACCCCTCAGACTCTGAGGAGTAAACAAACAACACACACATTCAGGATGTTCTAGTGGAAGTCATAATCTGTTACCAGGATCCAGTAATGACCCTGCAGACCTGAAGGGGCTGCAGGAAAGTCAACTGTTCAACTCATTTGTCTTGGTGGTTTTTCTAGGTTCAACTGGACTAGTTTTGACTAGTCCAGTTGAACCTAGAAAAACTACCAAGAAGAACGATGACCTGGGCAAATGACAACTTACACAGACATCTGTTTAACAAATGTTAAGAGTAGAATAGAATAGAGTAGAATAGAATAGAATAGGTTTTATTGTCATGACACAGGTTGTGCAACAAAATTGCAGATGGTCTCTACCAGCGACAGTTAATTTATAACTAATAACACAATAAAATACAGACATATATTAAAAAAATATCAAAAAGTGTACAATAGAGATATGCTGTATAAAAGGCCCTCAGTTATTTCCTGTTGGGAGGTTTAACAAAATTCAAAGTTATGAATTATTTCTAGTCATGTTACACTGACAAAAAAAGGATATGTTGATGTTAACAGAAGCATTAAAGTCTTTATTGTGAAGTAAGTCACCACTGGGTGAAACTCAGATTTCAGTTCTATTTCTTCACAGCATCTTATAAAGAAAACAAAGTTGGACCAGAACTAGTTTCAGGTTAAAGAGTTAAGGAAGATTCCAATTAGGAAGAGAAAATTTTCACATCTGCTGAGGAGGCACTATTTCATAACAACAGAGAGACTTAACAGCGTTGGTCTGATTCAGACAGGACTATCTGACTGCCAGGTGGATCTGAGGTTAAGACCTGGTCAACATGTGACCGCCAGACTGACTGAGAGGATCAGGACTCAGAATAAAACAGTGCCACCAGCACCTACATGAAAATATTTATGTAGAAAAAGGAAGCCTTGACTTAGTTTGAACATTTTATTTTATAGCGAATAATCCACATTGAGACCTCATTACACTCTTTGAATGTTCTTCCATTTAGTCTAACTAAAAATGATCTGCTTTTATTGTGTATTTATTTACAAAAAGTAAAAGAATGAAATCATTAGCATCTAATAATATAATAAACATGACTTGCCATTAGCTTCCAAACAAGCAAATAAATACTCTTTTATGGACTAACATTCTTTGATTATGTTAATAAGGGAGGTAATGATATTTTTTTTTCTTGTTCCTGTTCCTTTTTCCATAATAGCTTTATATATCAGTGGTTGGGATTACAGTAAATGCTTGGTTATAAAAAAGTTTTCTGGAAATGATGTCTGATAATGCTAAATATAAAATGAGTCTGAACCCAAAACAAAACCAAACATGGTGAGTAGAAGAGTTGGTACCATGATGCAGTTGGCTTTGTTGATGGCCCAGATGTTGACCCTGCAGTCCTCCCCTCCGGTGGCGAGCAAGCGGCCGGAGCCTTTCCCCAGAGCTAAACAGGAGACGTTACTAGTGTGAGCCTCGAACTCATCTGCAAGAAACACGAGGGACGAGTTTAGATGTGACACATGTGTAGAGGTACTGAGCAGAGCACTGCACACACCTGCTTCTAAAAACAGATGAACAAAACTCATCTGTACAGACATAGTCATGTGCAAATGTCTTAGTCCACCTTTATATTTGTTCTTTTTACAGGGTTGAAGAGAACATACAGTACATATTTATTATAGTCTCTTTTCTTCAGATACAACAAGAAAATACAGGACATATGTTCACAGCCTTAAAAGACACACAAAAAATGAAATAAATGGGTTGTAAAGGTTAAAGTCACTATCTACTGTGACCTCTGACCCCATGACAAGAAGAAGCACAGTTAGAAACATCTGACATGTGTTGAATGAAACCTGGAATAAAACATCAGAAAATTAAGGCAATAAATCTCATATTATCTGAACAAAAGGGTTAAAGACATGTTTAAAGGGAAGTCACACTAAATACGACCACTTTGGTTTATAGAAGCTGGTTTTACCCTGAGACTTTTGTTTTTCCTGCTGTTCATACTTCACATATATCTGATTGGCTCTAAATACAGACATTGAGAAATGGATATACAGTATGTGGTCATTAGAACTTTACTAACCCAAGAAACTTAATGTTGGACTAGGATTTTACACAGTACTCATGACCCATTTATTGACAGGCAAACTTGTATTAAATTCATGTGACCAGAATCCTGATGCTCTACTCCATATACTTCAGTGGTCCAGAGTGCCACAGATCTGTACAGGATATACAGGGTTCCTACAGGTTTCCGTGTATTTTTCCCAAGGTGCACATTAACGCAGCTTTCATTTAGAAAATAGAAGTACAGGCTATACGTCCAAAAATGTTATAAAACCCAAAGATGACTTGTGACTGCTGTTTGAGTTTGCTGTTCCTACTGTTGAAACGTTCAGAGTAACAAAGTCACAATAAACTCATTATCTAGAAACAAATGTAGAGTCTCTCTCTCTCTCTCTCTCTGGGCCCTAAGTGTACACGTGCCAGAGTAGACCAACATTACTTTCTCTGCAGCTTGGACATTTCCCAGACACATTTAAACACAATACAGTAAACAAGTTTATGGCAACATAAACTAAGGCCTACCTTATCAAATTTAACATCTTATTTAGACTTTTTTAGGGTATTAAATGGAAATTTGTAAATTCAAGACTTTTAAGACTTTTTAAGACCCCGCGGGACAGAACTCTGTTTTGTCAGAATATGAGCATTTTCATTCAAATATGATATAGATGTTTCAGAGGAATAACAAGGTTTTTACTCACGGAGTGTCCATGAGATCTTGGTGGTGCTGGCAACAGCCATTGTGGTCACCCTGAGTGGCGGCTTTATGTGAACTCCTCTGGCACTGCTGACGTTAATGCATCGAGCTCAGTCAGGAACACCAGGGTTGGACATCAGCTCTTCATTTCATCTGAACCTTCACCTGCAGAGACACAAAGAGACGCGGTGTCTGTGTTCACTGCAATCACTGCTCCTCAATCGATAATAAACTGTGACTTAATGTTCTCTTCAGGTAGAGACATAAACCTGCACTGACAGCTAAAGTAAAGAAAGCGCTGGTTGTAAATTCTCTCTGCTTGAGATGATCATCAAAACACTAAATATTTTTTAAATGTGACAAAGAAACAAATCATCTCAGATTAATGTGTGACTAAAAATTTAAAAATAGTCAATAAATTTTTAAGTTGACGCATGAAACTCATTTTCAGCCGTAATGTCCATCAGAGGTGTAATGACACTAAAATTATGTTCTCAAATGTTTTGTCAAATGTATTACTAACATGATTTTTACACCTATTATTTGTCGATACATGCTACCCTATACTGTGTATATTCCTGTCCCCTCTGGGAAATTCTGGCCTTTTTAAATTTATCATGACAGTTTGATTAATTTTATTTATCTACTGTACTAAAACATGTAAAGCGTTTTAAATCTAGTGACAATTATGCTGCTCAATTCCACTTTTAAATGGAGTCACTGCTGATAATATTTAAACACCGGTTATTAACCGGTGTAATCATAATGAGGTATTTATATGTAATGAAATATTGTTGTTAATTTGCTTGATTTTTACCTAATTAAGGAAATGTAGCAGCTAGAAAATAAATACAGTAAACTATAAAACATGCAACATGGCTATATAACTGCACTTCCTGGTCAGGTTGTGATGGTCTCAGAAAACTGAAACAACAACAACGTGCAGTTTAAATACAGTTTCGTCAGCCAACCTAGCTAAGTCTGTCATTGGCAAGCTACCTAACACAATTAAGCTAATTACACACCAGGTCAGCTAACACCCAAATACAAGGTTCAAAGCCATAAAACCTATTCATTTATACTGGTATAACTCTGTGTTCACTAACATTGTTTCGAGTTAGCTGCTAGAGACCTGAGCTCGGCTGGTAAAGTCACTTAAACGGACACTAGTTAACATTAGCTAACTAGTCTCTTTTACAGTCGGTTAGCAGGGCTGGTACGTTGGACTAAAGTGTTTACGAGTCAAAAAACTTCGCGGTGACTTTACCTCTGAATGTCTGCCGCCGTTAACCATCGGAGAGGCCGCGGAGGTTAAAGTTTAACGCGTCTAAAGCTAATCTGACCGCGGCTGATGACAACTTGTTTACAGTCTGGTTACCTGCTGAGCTGCAGCTAAGCAACTGGACCACAGACAAAACGTCTTCTTCTTTTAAAGAATTCCCGGCAGACCGTTGAGTGTAAAGTGCAATACTGCCCTCTGCGCCCCTGGTGGTCAAACATGGAATAGACTCTGCTATTAAAAACATGCTAAATAGAATCTAACAACTCTTATGTGGAATAATTTGTAAATAATATCAGGACCAAAAACATGACAACAATAATTGAATAGCCAAACTAAGGTGACAAAATGGTTTAATAAATTACATGAAATAATGTATATAACTGTATAATAATACTATATTTATTCCCGACTACAGCATTTGCTGTAAAACATCCTGGAAAAATACAACTTCCTGAGCTTTGAAAACCTCACTGATCTCTGCTTTCTGAAATTAATTCACAAATGTATTAAGAAATAAGCACCAGAGCCACTTCATTGTTTCATCCACAAACAGGACTGCAGCAGAGTCACTAGGAGTTTTGTAAAGAGCAACTGTAAACTATTCACCGTAGAACCACAATTGGATTGTCAGCTTTCTCAGTAAAGGGCTATCACATCTAGGACACAGCACCAAAATGAAATAAAACTGATAACAGATGTGACAACATTCACAGCAAAGGTAAGAACTGGCTGAAAACAAAACAAGAATGTAACCACTTCTAAAATATATAATGTTTGGTGATGTTGGACTGTTTTCCTGTTTTTTTTCTTTGTGTGTGAGTTTGTATGGTAGATATGCATAGCCTTTTATGTTGATTGTTTACACAGCTTTATATTAGTTTTTATATTACTGATGTTTATACTGCAAATGTATTCCTCTGTTGAAAAGCACAACCAGGAACGGGAGTTGCAAACTAGCTAAATACTATATACTTCATGTGCAGAACATCAGATGTTCTATATGTCCACTATGTTTAGCTGCATTGTTCCTAATATATAAAAATGAATGACTAAAAACAAAAAAAAACTGCTATAGTAATTTGATTTTGAAATGCTAATAGAATATTAAGAATATTTTACAATAAATTAAAATTGTAATATGTAATAATAATTAATTTTATAATTTGACCATTCATCTCATTTTCTACTTAGATAATCTTGTTTGTTATACAAATTGCGTCTTGAGACCTTAACGTTTCTCTTTAAGATTAAGTTCTTAAAGATATTACAGCCTTATGTAAAATAAACCAAATCTAAGCATATATCGTTTAATACACTAAAAACCATTAAAATTGACTTATTTTTAACTAAAAACCTGACGGAACGATCTTACATGTGCAGCCTTTTTTCTCTTTTATTTACACTAGGCGGCGCTAATGCATTTCTAAGTTTTTGCAGATCGCCAACAAAACCAAGGAAGAAGAAATACTTGACGTCGAAGAAGACGTTGCAGGAGGATGCCGGAAGTGATCAGAAAGTAATCACACAGATCGATGCCACGGTTGTTCATTCATCCGGAAAACGCGAATAACATTTTTCTCTCGGGTTATTCATAACCCGTGACATTATAGCCCGGGTTTAATGAGTCCTTCTTCCTGACAAACGGCTTTATCGGCAGTTTACTTAAACTAGCAGCTGTCCAACATGGCGGCGGTAGACGTGGAGGATGAGAGTATTCTGGCGTCGATCTTTAAGGACAGTTTCCCGGACAGCTGGAGGGACAACCCGGACTTCGCGGCTTACCTGTCCGAGCTGAGCTCCTTCGGGGTGGAGAAGCTGAGCCGGGAGCCGGAGCGGTTGGCGGAGGAGCGGGCGCAGATCCTGCAGCAGACCCGGGAGCTGGCCTTCTCCAACTACCAGACCTTCATCCGCACGGCTGAATGCACCGAGCACATCTACCGGGACTTCGGCCGGGTGGAGAGCAGCGTGTCCCGGCTCCTGGACAAACTGCCCAGCTTCGGGGAAAGATGCAGGTCAGAGCCCATCATGTATCGATCCACTGAGTGATCTGTTGACTTTTAATGCAGCCTGTACAGAAATGAAAGTGTGAGGTACCTGGACTTGACTTGAGAACTTAATCTTCCTGCGGCTTCATCTTTCCACTCTGCTACATCTCAGAAGCAAATAGTGTATTGATTTTTACTCCGTTAAATGTGTTTGACAGCTTTAACTCCTTTCAGATCACAGTTTCATCACCTTCTTCTTAAGTGAAATCCACGTAACTCTAAATGGTTTGGTTTTCAAAGTCTGATTAAGTGTCTCTTTATGGGATGAGCTTCATGTTCTGTTTCATTTTAAATCAAGTAAACTCTAATCCCCCTTGGATTTGCTGGTAAATAAGTCGTCACATAGATGGTGATACACACACTTGATAATTCATTGGTCATTGTTTGGTCTTTTACATAATGGAAAAGGATAAAAGTATCTATTAGGGTTCCAAGTAAAGATTGCTGTCATAATAAATCAACAGGTTCTAATTTTGTAATAGTCTAAGATTATCTATCGACATGATTATCATTAGTCATCTTAACAATTTCAAGATACTCAATTTAATTTGAGAAATATCAAGAAAGCATCCAATCATCCCGACACACAGGTTTTCTGGTGTTATTTAAAGTAAAGCTGCTAGAGTTAGGATACTGATCAGCAAAGGTCATGTGTGTTGTGTTTCTGATCAGGGGTTTCATGAAAGAGGCAGAGGAGATCGGAGCCAGCCGCCGCATGAACAGCCTCACATTGAACCGTCACACTGAGATCCTGGAGATTCTGGAGATCCCACAGCTCATGGACACCTGCGTTCGCAATGGATACTATGAGGAGGCTCTGGAGCTCGCAGCGTACGTCAAGAGATTAGAGAAGAAGCACTCGTCACTTCCTGTCATCCAGGTAAGAAGACAAGAAAACATTATGTGTGTTTACATGGAACAGGGCGTGTGATATCCAAAGAATAATTATGTCAGCAATTAAAATCCACTTGGTTGACCTGGATCAGAGCAGGCAAACACACGTTATCAGCTCACTGCATCTAGTATCATTGAACACATGTGGAAGTCTAGTATCGTCAAACACGTGTGGAAGTCAGCTACTGCGTCAACAGTTTAACCCTACGTTCACACTGCAGGTAAAAGTGGCCGAAATCAGACTTTTTTGCTCATATGTGACTCATATCTGATTTTTTTAAACTAGACCCAGGCCACTTTCATATATGGTCCTAAGTCGGATACATATTGAATGTTTTGCAATCTGACTTAAGTCTGAATATTCATATCGTATTTCATCCAACTTTTATGTCGTTGAAATGTGACACACGTCACAATTCTGCACCGGAGGAGGCGGAACCAGGCAAGATCCACATTATTTCCATAAACACAGTGTCCTGTCAGTGACGTCACACCGTCTTCTGTGCGTGCGGGTCACTTCAGGGCCGTACACTGTTCACACATAAGTCTGATGACAGCACATTTGAATTCTAATGTGAACAATCATGCAAAAAAATCAGAACTGAGCACTGAAACCTGCAGTGTGAACGTAGTCACCGTTGGATCATCAGCTTAACAAACCTGCCCTTTTCCACCTTCAGGGCATTGTGCGTGAAGTGCGGCAGTCAACTCAGCTGATGCTCAACCAGCTGCTGCAACAGTTGCGTAGCAACGCGCAGCTTCCTGTCTGTCTGCGTGTCATTGGCTACCTGCGGAGGATGGATGTGTTCACGGAGGCGGAGCTTAGGGTGAAGTTCCTCCAAGCACGTGGCACCTGGCTGAACTCCATCCTGTCTGCTATACCTGATGACGACGCCTACTTTCACGTCACCAAAACCGTAGAGGCCTGCCGCGTCCACCTGTTCGACATCATTACTCAGTACCGCGCCATCTTCTCTGACGAGGACCCGCTGGTGCCCCCTGTTGGCGGGCAGGTGGTAGTGAATGAGGGGGCCATCTTTCACGGCTGGGTGGTGCAGAAGGTGGCCGAGTTCCTGGAGACGTTAGAGCGGGACCTGCAGCGGGGCGTGGGGGGCCGCCTGGACTCGCTGCTGGGCCAGTGCATGTACTTCGGCCTGTCCTTCAGCAGGGTCGGGGCGGACTTTAGGGGGCAGCTGGCGCCCATGTTCCAGCGAGTGGCAGGAGACACATTCCGCCGAGCTCTGCAGGAGGCGGTGGAAAAGTTTCAGGAGGACATGAACATGTATACGCTCATCGCCCTGCCATCGGTGCTGGGGGGCACCATCCCCCCCGTGGTGCCCAGCACCCAGCCCGGTACCCTGCAGCCGCCCATGTCCCTGCTGGACTTCCAGCCTCTGGCCTGTTTCCTCAACAACATCCTGACTGCGTTCAACGACCTGCGGCTCTGCTGCCCTGTCGGACTGGCCCAGGACGTGACCGGGAGCCTGGAAGACGCCCTGAAGATGGTAAACAGCATCAGGAATAAGACCAAGTTCAAATTTTACGTAACATATATCCCACCAACCTATACTATATTATATTACATATATTTTAAAAATACATGTACATTTTGTAATCAAGAATCAGAATCACCTCTTCATCTATTCTATTATTGCCCGTCTTAAAAGTTAAATTTCTTCTAATTTAACCAACTCCATTGAAATTACATGTAAGGTCATAATTACACATTTTACACAAATTTAAAATATTATTTCGAACCATTTTTAAAAATTTATTAGAGAAATTTAATCATTTTCATTTAATAAAATTTCATATATATCACTAAAAAAAGTTCCAAATTTTAAAACTTATTTAAGAATTTATTAATTTATTTTCATTTCATTTTCATTTAAACCCATAATAGGAATTTGCAAAATTGGAATAATTACATCCCTTTTCAAAATTTAAATTTTTTTTTAAATTATACTTTGTATATTGTCTCTGTGCCCTGTATTGTAGTGGTGCTTGATGAACTTCGTTTATAAAAAAAAAACCAAAAAAAAAACATGGTAAGCAGCTGATGAGTGTGATGAGGCATTAGATTACATTAGATTAGATTTGATTAGATATAATTTTATCGATCCCTTGGGCAGAACCCTCAGGAAATTCAGGACCATGTGACCACTGATGGCATGTCACCATGCACTCGTTCTCCAGTTCTGCTGTTCCGTGTACCAGGTGTGTTCAGCGCTGTGGGTTCTGTTTCCTATCAGGTGACCCGTCAGATTGTGGTGTTCCACAGGGCAGAGGAGTCGGCCTTCAGCAGCAGAGAGAAGGAGCTGTTTGTCCAGTTCTGCTGTGCGTACGCTGAGGATCTGCTGCCGTTCCTGAATCGCTGTCTTCAGGTCCTGTTTCCTCCAGCTCAGATCGCTCTCATTCTGGGTGAGGACCGAATATACCTGTTTCTACAATAAGACCTTCCTTTTTTTGGTTTCTTTTTTAAATCATCAGCATCTCTGCATTTAGTCAACATGGCCAAAAACCTAAAGAGAACAGAAATAAGAGCTTTTACTTAAAATTGAATTGAATAATCTGTAATAGTAATGCAGTTAACAATTAACAGTACCTCCTGTAAAGGGTATAAAGTGAAAGAAGGCTCCAATGAGGTCCTGAGGTGGAAAACCTACAGGTGTTTTACCGACTCTGTAAGACAAAAAAGGACAGAAGGTTGAGCAAATATTTGTTGACATGTGGATAGTGAATGCACACTGCTGTTGAGGATGTTCATATTCAGCAAAACTCAACTCTGAGTTAACTGCACTGTCGCTCTCACTCAAATCATAGACCAGTGGGGATTCAGTCCTTAAAAAATCCACCAGGCAGCAAAAATGAAAGAGCTGACGGTGAGGGCAAACCTAAGGTTGAAAAGAAACTGTCATCAAAATAGTGAAATCCCACCAGTTTGCACCTGTACACTAATTTATTTACAAGTTTTCCCTTCTTTGGCTTCAGTGACAACAACTGCTTAAATATCAAACATATTGTTGATGATATTTAATTAGTTGTGTTGTGTAAACAACAGTAAAAACAAAAAAAATCACAAGGAAAATGGTGTAAAAAAAAAAAAAAAAAAAAGTCCAAACTCATCTATTTTATAGTGAGTCGGTCTCACTCACAGCTCTGTGTTTTACCCCGTTACACAGGTGGCGGGGAGTGAACTGAGCATGCTCAGATGTCTATGGAAAGAACAAGGTCTATTCTATCAGCACGATTGGAAATTTTTCCTATTGAGCAAACGGTTTAATTTATATGTTCAGAACGCTCACCACAGACACGTCAGGGGTTAAAGGGTTAATAAAACTGATCTACTTCTGACCACATCAGCAGCAGCAGCATCTACAGCACAAAGAGCATCCTCTCTGAATTACCTGATATGTGAACGTAAATGCTGTTGTTGTGCCTGCAGGTGTTCCTCCAACTCAGCTTCATAAGTACGGTAGTTTGGGCTGCATCGACCTCCCTTCAGTCCTGGAGCCGCTGGAGTTTGTGCTTCCACAGAAAGAGGTGATAGAACCGACGCCTCCTGGACTGGACGTCGACATCAGCACAGAGCTGAACAGCCTGACGCTGGAAACACAACCCAAAGACCCCCAACCAGACCCGGATCCCACAGCAGAGGAGGGGTCAGGACCTGATCCTGGGTCAGCCCAGTCAGACTCTGACCTGAGGTCTGAGGAGGAAGAGACGATACCAGACTGACCCACCGCAGAAACAAACACTATTAAATAATAACAGATGCAGCTGATAAAGTCTTACAGATTATTTTGGACACTGGGAGCTGATGTTATATTTATGGACATTTATTAACAAAAAATGAATAATTAAAGTCAAATGAAAGATAGGACTTTACCTTGAATGCGGATGGGATGAGTCTGGGTCATGTCTCCATTTCTGTCGGAGCGTGTTCAGCAGTTTTCAAGATCAAAGGGTTGATTCTCCTTTTTTTTTCACCTTTTCATCTCTAGTGTGAGGAGACAACAGTAGGTGACTGTTTGCTTTTCCTGGTTTATACGTCTACAGCTGCTTCATCTGGATCAGTCATAACAAAGGGAAAATACTTAACTGTAAGTCTAAGGAAATAAACAAGATATGCTTTGGTGAAACTTATTCAATCATGTCTGTGGCCAAAGAAGTGTCTGCAACATAAAGCTTGATCAGGCAACACTATAATACATGTTAATGCATTTGGTTTGTCTGATATCCTTATTCAGGGCTACATTTGAAAACTAGACTGTGATCGACATTATCTACAAATGGGATGTATATATAATTAAAAATAAAGAAATGCTCTCTTGTAATATTATGATTGTATCATTTTACATCCTAGATTAGAGCATATCCAGTCCTTTTTACCACTAAGTATCTTCACAGTAGATGGCATTTACTGAGGAGGTAATACATTAAATATATAATACACATGACCTCATTAACCCGAGATGCACGACTGGACCCTACACTCTTCCATGGGTCAAAAAATGACCCGTGTTAAAACCAGTGTCTTTAATGGCATTTTGTCGTCAAAATAATCATTTGTGTTCTATTTTGGTCCACAAAAGGATGACTTGATGTTCACGTTGTTGTGTACCACAGAACCATGGGGCACCATTGTTTGATGCTAGCAGGTGTAGATGCACACCATCTGGTCCATGATGTCCACACCTCAATTGGTTTTGCTGTAGAATGATGAATGAATGAGTGTGGGATGAATCAAAGGTTCCGATGTAATCCATTGTAAATGAATGCGGGTTGTTTTGACCCACCTATGGAAGCATGGGATAGTAGAACAAAAACTACTATTTCATAAAATCTATAAAAGCTACATTAAAAAATTAAATGGCATGACATCAAAAACCTGTTTTTTGAGGAATACCTGGAATATGAATATTGCAAGAAAACAACCGCAGCGGGTCATTTTTGACTCACTTATGGATCCAAGGGTTAAGAAAACCTCACCTCTCACTCTAATAACCAACTAAAGCATTTGTAAAGAACCAGACATTTCACAGTTCCAGCTTCACAAACACAGGAATGCTTTTTATCAGGAATATTTAACCCCTCCCTCGTCGAATTCACCAGAAAGTCGCTGTCAGTCAGATTCGTCATCAGAAAACTGAGCACATATTAGCCAAAAATTCCATAGACTGCATCTATCAGCGTGTTTTCAGCATGACCTGAAGTGTTTAGAGCTGTGCTGTCTGTTCACTAGGACTGAGGTGAAAACTGATCTCAGACAAGAGGACGAGTAGAATGAGTGGAGTCCTTAGATATGAACTGAGCAGCTGAGGCAGACGGTGCATGCATTTGACCACTTGCACCGTTTCAACCATGCAGTCAACGGAGCAGCAGGTTCATCTGTTGTCAATGTTCACATGAAAACAGCAGAGAACTGAACTGGATTAAAACAGCTGAGAGCCATTTGATTATTGTACATCCACACATTAATGGAAACAGTTAAACAAGCTGTTGAGCATTTTGTTGTATGAACACTGGGCCCCAAAGGCTGAGATGAGAGAAACCCACAACAGTCTGTGTGATTTATGTGAAGGGGTGTACAACTCTACAAGCCTTAGAAGTATGTTAAAATGACGGAACAGAAAACCCGATCCATACTGTCAAGCTTAACATTTATTTGAATATTAATATAGATAGATGATATCAATAAGTCAGTCTCAACACACTGTGACTATTTACCAGAAACAAAGCTATGGAGCAAATATTAGAAAAATGCTGGTTTTGTTTTGGGTGCTAAACACATCCTGTTTTCCACATGATGAGTGATTCGACTCCTTTTCCTTCCTGGAAACACTAGTGGCTGATTTGGAAAATAAACGTGCTGTCTCCAGTCTGAGTCCCTCATGTCACAGATTTGTTGAAGGTGTACTTTTGTGTCCAAATAAATGTCCGTCACTTCTTTTTGAGAAACTTCTTGCGGGTGCTGTTAGGGTTGGCCCGCCGCCTGCCCCCACCGCACTGACTGTCCCGGATTTGGAGGTTGGCGGCGCGGCTGTAGATGTCGTTCTCGCAGAAAGGTGAGGATCCGGCCACGTAGTCCGGGTTGAAGACGTCGGTCTTCTGACGCGCTTTTCGGGACAGTCTCTGCTGGGGGAAACGCTGGTCCTCCACCAGGTGAGGGTTGTTCCCGTGTTTCCCCCCGTGAGGCAGAGGCAGCGAGTACTGAAACGGATGATAACCGGGTTAGTAAACATCACGAACACAGTGGGAACACATTTAACGGCAGCAGTGAACGGCGTGTGAACACAACACAGGCCTTTACTCATCTAATTATTATTTATATTACTTTCATTGAATGGCAAAGGTTCATTTTATGCATGTTTCCCACACTTTTACATCAAATCTACACTTCTGACAACGCTGCACTATAATAATTGTATTTTGACCATTTACGTAATTTCTATTCACCATAGTCAGTTCTCACTGTAAGAGGTTCTCCGGCCCTTGGAGCAGAACGGCCCGGCTACAGAACAGCTTCTTATGCCATAAGACTATTGAACTCAAAATCAACTTGGCATTAAAAAATAAATAAAAATTTGGATACATGTAAAAACACACTTAATACATAAAGGAGCATAAGACAGACTCATGATACTCATGCAGAGGAAAAGCCGGTGGTGAAGTGTCTGAGTGGCGTCTCACCCTGAGTCCCTTCGGGTTCATCACTTTGGGGTTTCTGGAGAAGTGCATCTGCTTGCTGCCATCCTCGCTGATCGTCACTGCCACCTTCTTCAGTGTAGAGTTCCCGCAGTGAGGGCAGAAAACTTTGCTCATGTTGCTTGATGTCCTGACATACAGGCCGAAGAAGTAGACACATTTGTGTGACAGACTGCACTTCTACAAACCCAATGCATGAGGTTAACCTCGTAGCATAACGGCCTATGTCATAGTTTTTCAAGTCATAGCCAACGATGCAAAATGAAGCAGCAGTGTAAGAAGAGTACAGTTAAGCAGATATCACAATTTGGTCAAAAATACTGAGGCTTAGACAGTTATGCTATGAGGCTAACAATATGTACAACAGCACAAGTAACTACACTGACAAGTTAAAGCCTCACATTTATATTCACTAAAAGGTTTTCAGAGAGAAGACTTAGTTCATGTGTTATAGCTGCAGAGTTCTGAATGAATAAACAAAAAAAGATAATTTATCATCATTTATCTAGTAGATGTAGTTTAGTTCCTTCCTAATGTTCATCCCTGTGCTGCCTCTGACAGATGTGTGGACTCACTTGAAGCAGGCGTGACACCGGAGGATGTAGTTCCTTGCCTGTTTGATAACCATCCCATTAATAGAGAGAACATGAAGTCCAATCTGAATCAGAACGTTCTGCAAAAACGGACACCAGGATGTGGTTCAGTATTACTTGTCAGGCTTTGGTGAATCAAAGTCTTTGATATAAAATACAAATCAGTTACCTGCATGGCAAAGTCAGTGGTCAGACATCCGACTCTGACGTCAGCCGGAGCCGTCCAATCAGCAGAGTCCATCTTCACCTGTTTGATGTTACTGGGAGTGATCCAGCCGCCTCCGTCATATTCATCTTCATCTTCATCTTCATCCTCCTCATCGAGTTCATTCTCTTTGTCCTCATCATCTTTATCCTCTGACTGCAGCGATGTGTCCAACCCACTGCCTGATACGCTGTCCTCTTTCTGCAAATATCACCAGAGTTTATGTCAAAGCCTGGACGTATGGTCACGCTCATGCTTTATGTGATGTTTACGTTGACGGCTCACCAGTAAACCCAGCAGTTCGTCATCGAACGACGGCAGTGGCTCCCTCCAAAAGTTAAAGCTGTTAAACTGATCAGTGTCGGCCGTGGGTGTGTCTGCCTCCGTCTTCTTTGTTTTGTTTGATGTTAAAATGTCCGCTGGTTCCTGATAGAGCCAGGAAAGTCGGAGTGAAATCATGCTGCACAAATATATCTGGTCAGCAAACGCACAGTCAAGTCAAAGTTTAAAATACTGTCATGGAGTCTTTTAAGGCAAAGCAGTGAATGTTCATGTGGATGTGTGTAAAATGAACACTACCCTCTAATTTGGACAAAGGTCATCGGCAAAAGACAAGAAAGGCCAAGAGCCAACACTGTGACTGATGGAGCAGTTACTGAGCAAGTCATGAGCTTTATCTACCAGGAACAAACTAACAGAGGATGGGAAATGTGAAGAGGAAATTAGGGGGAGGATTTCTATCACTAGATCAACAAAGTCCTAACAAGACCCCAAATTCCACTGCCAACAGGAATCTGGATCCTGTACTGCTACATATGGTCAACACCGCTGAATGGAGCAGAGACACGGACACTTACAGCACAAATGAAAAAGAAATGGACAGCCATTGAACTCTGGATACATAGAAGAATGGTGAAAATCTAATGGATGGACAGTCATGAACCAAGAAGTCCTCAGAAGAGTTAACACCAGAAAACGCCTCCTTGAAACCATCAAGATAAAGAAGGCCACATCATACACCACAGCACCTTAGAACACACCTTGCTTGAAGGGAAAATGAATGCCGAGAGACAGAGACACACACAGGCCCTTAACAACACGGTCTAGTGACATCAGAAGCTGGACAGACGTCAACTACATGGAAGCAACGCCAGGAGCAATGAACAGACACGACTGGAGAACCCTGACATCCAACCTTCTACAAGAGGAAGGAACTCCACGAACTGAGTTTGGGATTAAAACACATCCACAGTCTGAGGGTTAAACAGGGAAAAACAACTCCAGATGTGTCCTGGGTGTCCGTCTGGCTCACCAGTAAATGCAGCAGGTCGGCGTCGATGGAAGGCACCGGCTCTCTCCAGAAAAGAAAACTGTTGAACTGTTCACCGTCGGCTGCAGTCGATGTTTCTGTTTCAGTCGGAGTCTCTTGGACTTTTGAGATGCCTGCAGGTTTCTGCAGAGACATCAACAAAGCAGATGTTTCTCCTCAACATACCAGTTAAACAGTCAGAGAAACACAAGTGTTAGAAGGCCTGTGTTTATTTATTCATGTAGTGACATAATATCACATTTCTGTCAGATGGAAGCAACAATCCAGTTAATTAATTTACATTCATTTTTGCCCTTAATTATGTTAACTCAGCAATACAATGCACAGTAAACATATTCAACATAATTAATGATATTTTAAACCTTCTGATGCCCTGTGTGGCCTCTGATGACACATTTTCACAGATCATCTACTGTACCTTGGAGGGAAAGTGAAATCCTGCAACATTGACTGGAGTCTCTGGGTGGCGCTGTGTGCTCTGAATATTCACCTAAAAAAAGAACAGATCACAAAATATTCATAATATGCATCCAAATCAGTACTTGTACAAAAACAAAACCCACTGTACAACTGTTCAAGTCATGCTTTGTTTTTTCTCATTTAATCACTTCTCAGATGTTCACATCAGCCCTTGAACCTGCTAAACCAACGCATGTAAGACAGCTTTAACCTACACTTTAAACACTTTTTATACAGTACGTGAATAGATGTCCAATTCAGCCCAGAAAACTGCAATGTAATCAGCAGAGACAGTAAAATGTGATGGTCCATACGAGCTGTTGATGCTGTCCATTAAAAACTTGTGCTCCCTTTGGTTTCATGAAGAACAGATGTGTCACAGTCTGACATTGAGGCTCAGATGTTTGGTTTGAATCATTTTCAGATTCTTTAATAAGGTGAAAAGTTGATGTGAACAAAAGTTCCAGAGATTCTTCAGTTTAAATTAAGTGTTTGATAATTGTCTGTGTTCAAATCAAATCAAATTTTATTTATATAGCGCCAAATCATAACAGAAGTTATCTCATGACACTTTACATATAGAT
>JAPQRQ010000018.1:3807143-3819417 GCA_037367365.1 Apogon talboti | reverse complement strand
TAGATAGATAGATAGATAGATAGATAGATAGATAGATAGATAGATAGATAGATAGATAGATAGATAGATAGAATCTCTACAGCCTCCCTCCACCGCACCTCACCACAACAGTTTGTCATTTGTTTTCTTTAGGCCTGAAATCACTTAGATGCCATCAGTTATTTATTAAAAAAATTATGCAGCTCAACTCAAAGCAAAAGCCTGGCTCTTATCCATCACATCACATCCATATTTTGGACCCCCTCGGATGTACAAGAAATAAAAACCCACCAAAGTTTTTGTAATCAGAACAAGCTGCTAGGCCTCAGGGGGTTGAAGTAACTGAACAAGTGACAGAGGGTCAGTTTGAGGTGTAATCATCAACATCTGGGCTAATCTAATGGAGCCTGGAGAGAAAGTGATGGACAACCAGAGTAGATTCTGGACTGAAAATGCAGTGGTTTGCAGATAGCTAAAGGGATATTACAACTTCAGGTCACAATGCTTCTTTTATAGGATCAATCCCCATGTTGTATAAGATATATAACATTAGTAAATTGGGGGGGGGTTATCTGTCAGTCCCACCAGTGTTTAACCTATAGAACTGCAGATGAAAGGAACTACTTATACTTATGCTTGAATCACAGCTCCATAAATGCATCTAGACTTCAGTTTGTTCTGTTCATCAAACAGGAGATAATATGTCAGAATAATGATTATATATGCTTCTGAATTAAGTAATGAAGGGATCCGCAAATATTTCTCAGTTGTTCTATTATTATGAAACAAGATGCTGAAATGGTGGTTTTATTGTATTTTTCTACCACACATGCATCCATTTAAAGTGATTAACTGTCCAGTTATCTATGATTGTTAATACTGTCTAAATAGCCTGTCTTTTGTGTGGGACTAGATAGAAAAGGGACTCTCCAGTAGATCCAGAATACAGCCTGGGCCACAGGTACAGCACAGACATTAAAACCAGAACAGAGCAGAACCTCAAAAGTATAAAAACTCCAGAATGACAGGTCATAGGACTGGAAAAGAATCACAAAAAAGACTGGGCAAAGGGGCAAGAGTACACTATGACACAGCCAGGAAAAAGTGGTTAGAACTAGAACAGAGCAGAATAGATTTTAAGTAATGGGAAAACAATTTTTGTCTACTACAGCTTTTCCAGACCTTTCTTTGGAGTTCTGGCCACTAAAAACATCAGGATAAAGAAGAACAGCTCATGTCTTCCTCTTCACTCCCTTTTTAAGTTCATGACAATAAAAGTATCCCCTGGTTCATACACAGATCTGCAGCCTCACTACACTAAAGGATGACGTTGCCCTGTTGCAGTTGCATGCTAAGTCCTCTACAGCTGTTTTACAGCTGCATTAGTACCCACTAAAACTTAGCTATGTGCTAGTATATCAAAAATTGCCTGTCAACACAGAACTAGGATGAAATGGGAAAAGAGCTAGAACAGAATCCAGACAGAACTTTAACACTATGTCTTAGCTTTCAATGGCTAAAACGTGAAACAGTAAATATAAATAAATATATACTGTGAATAAATGTGTCATAAAATTGTAAAAACTGGCTAAATAGAGCCTTTATGGAAGGTTTATAGGAAAATATAATTAGTTTTTAGACCTTTCCACCTGTGAGCACTGGGTGTCGCCCTCTACTCACATATTACAAGTTCTGCAAGTCACTACAGTTTAACATTTAGTCCACTTTCAGGAAGATAGTCACTCAAAAAAAAAAAGGCATCAAAAATATCAACATTTCAGATTCGGTACTTTTTTTTTACTTCAGCAATTTATTGGTAAACTGTTATAGAATCTAAACACTTTAGAGTGGTTTATCGTCATTCTCTGCAGCTGATCTGAAGCAGGAACAAACACTAAACTAAACTAAACTAAATTGAACTGAACTGAACTAAAACTAAACTAAACTAAACTAAACTTAACTGAACTAAACTAAACTAAATAGAATTGAACTAAACTATACAAAACTAAACTAAACTAAACTGAACTAAACTAAATAAGTTGACCCTTTTGATTTTGATTCATTATATTATTTATTGTTACTTTCACACACAATGCTCATACATTGTCTCTGTAATTTTGAGTCTGACTTTATTATCTTGTGTGTTAGCTGTTGTTTCATTCATCTACTAACTATCTAACCCAGTTAATCATCTCTTCCAACCCAATAAATAACCTAATTATCTATCTAATTACCTTTTTCTCTACAAACACAACTGTTGTTATACCATTCCGTTCCTCAGGCTCATAAAGTATGTATGGGAGGTTTTAGGTTGTGCAGACGTGTGCAAAGGTTGGACACATTAACCATCTGCATTCATATCACAAAGCATGCGTGTGTTATCAGTCAGACAGTGTATTTGTCTGATGTATACAGACCATATTCAGCACAACCATATTATTCAGTATGTTAGAGGTTTACCTCATGTTACCTTCTGGTGTCCCCACCTAGTCCACATAAGTCCAGTTGTCCTATTATTAGAAGTGCCATGAAATGCACCACTAAATCACTAAAAACCCAACTAATGTCTGCCTTCTAAACTACATGCATTAACATACAGTGATTTAAGTAATTGTGTATAATGTGCATAAACAGTTGTTGTCATGCATATTTAAACATGTTTGTAAAAAGGAAATGTGGCCTGGGAATATGTATGTTAAAAATACATAAAGGCAGGTATAAATTCAATACTGGGGTACTGCAGTATACACTGATGCAAATATACATATTATTATTAAAACACATTACACACATGGACACAGATGTCATTATGTATATTAAAGTGGGCCAAAGCCAAACATATTTTGAAAAATGTTTTAATGTCAACTGGAATTGGGCAAATCCTGTGAAGGTGAAACCACAATGCAGTGAACCAACTCCTTTTGGGGCTATTGTTTCTTCTTCAGTGACACAGACATCCTTATGTATCATGCACGATTGTCTTGCAGTGTTTCAGGTATTTGAAAGAACTGCTGTGTCACGATAGCATTATCATTTTTGGAAATGGATTGTGATGGTAGTGTGTCGTGAGTCAGTGTGACTCAACACAAAAGCTGAATTTCTGGAACCGTCCTGAGGATCAGAGACAAATGTGTACGATCTGGACATTTAAAGGACTTTTAACAGTAGAGAGTTAAATAAATTTGATGCAGATGTTTGATGTCGACATAATCTGTATGATATTGTTGTTATACTGTGTGTACACATGTCTTAAATGTGTATACATATGGACCAACCATGTATGTATTTCCTTATTGTCTGGATGGTGTAGTTTGTATAAGTTCACTTTAGGTGAGTGAGGTAAGTATCATATATATGATAAGAGTGGGCGTAATAATCTCTGACTTCAGCCTTCACTTTTTATGTCAATACGGTTTTATTTGCCTGTTGAAGACCTTGACTGCCTTATGTGGTCTCAGGGTTAGGGTTAGTTTCAGTTGGTTTCAGTGTATACTATATTTGCAGTTGATGTACATCACTGTAGGCCATGAATGTTTTATATGAACAATTGTTATTTTCACTTTTCATAATTTGTCATTTGTTGTCAGTCAGACCGACCAAGTGACCGACCCATCAACTGATCAACCGATCAATCAATCAATCAATCAATCAATCAATCAATCAATCAATCAATCAATCAATCAATCAATCAATCAATCAGTCAGTCAGTCAGTCAGTAAATCCTACATACACTGTAGTGAAAGAGAATCCTGGACTTTTCTGCAGTACTTCAGCGACTTAAACTAAAGTAAAGGATGTAAGTTTGTTCTTGTGCTGGTCGTCTCCTCAGGTTGTCTTAAGGCTGCGTTACACCTCCTCGGCTCTAAATGTCATCATGGTGTGATAATGCCGAGCCGGCAGCGCCGCCTGAAATATTAAAGAGATGAACATTCAGGCTGCTGCAGAGAAACTCATGACTAAAGCATTAAGAGCTGTTTCTGATCTCCCTCTGCAGGTCTGCTGCATGAGGCAACACGTTGCAACCGCTCAGTGTGTGTGTGTACTGTATGTGTGTATGAAGGAGAGGAGAAAAGCATGGCAAAATGAATAAAAGTGGCATAAAAGCAGCAGAACAGAGTGAGTGAAATGAGGTAAGGAAGTAGAGAAGTAAGGAAGGAAAGAAATGGGGAAAGAGATGATGGGGAAGGGTATTAGGAGGTAGGACAGAAGGAGAGGAAGTGAAGGAGATAAAAGAGGAAGGGAGGACATATACTGGGGTTTGTCCTCCTATAGTCTGTTTGGACCCAGTGGGTACTGTCACTGTCACTTCTGGAAACCCAATGTGTTCTACACATGAGAACATACAGGTACTTCTTTCACACGTGCAGAGATGACCCGGTGGTATCTGTGGTAGTGGTTGGTCAAACTAATGATGTTTTTTTTCTAGTAAGCTTATAAATGTTTAGACTCAAATCTGAGGTCGATTTATCAAGATATGCCGATGTGAAAGTCTGCTGTGATGATTCTGGTGATTTCCACCTTCACTTGGTGTCCTGTATCAGGACATGATGACACACAACTACTGACACAGCAGTGGTTGTGGATCAACCATTCTGTGATCTGCATGATTGACTTCATGTTTAGTATGGCTGTGTTTCACTTGTTGAAACTGGAACTGGAGCTACCTGCTCTGTGGTGGAAAGTCAAGGGGAGTTGAGCTGCTACTGTCTATGGTAAAGACACATTAACTCTCTAAATGCCAAAGAAAGGTGATTCAATCCTACTTTGTGTATTTGCTTTAGTGTAGGATGTACATCACCATCCTCTTTGACAAGAACTTAGATCCTTTACCTTACAACATACACACAGTTCCTGGCAGAAGCATCTTGTCAACTTTCTTTACGGGGCATTTTGTGAAATGACAAGAGGTCACAGGTCAGTTAAAGGTTTAATATGTAAGATTCACACAAACTCATGCACTTGTGTGAAGTTTGTGTTGGAGTTTGTTTTGTTTTGTGGGCATTTGTTGGCACGAGCCCACTGCATTTCTACTTCTAACCCAGAGTACAGGCCCCAGGCTACTGTTGACTTAGAGAATGACCTGACCAGCACAAAACAGACATATAAAAACCTCAGCTTAAACATACAAACAGCCACCCATCTAATGGAAATTAACCAAAATTAACCCAGTAGAATCATTAATACTGGCCTAAATGACACATCAATCAGATATTTCAAAGCCTTTAATAGCTGCAACCATGAAAAAAAGGAAAAAAAAAAGTGTAAATCCATTTATTTTCACTGTCTGGTTTGGCTTGAGGACTTTGACATACTCATCTAAAGCAATACATCATCATAACATAATTATGCAGCCAAGCACAAGTGCATTCATCTTGCTTTGACTTAGTGATTTTTTTCAATGAATGAACAGAATGTAGATTGTTTTGACCGTTTCACCAAAACCATAGTGTTTTGGTTTAAAGGTTTAGAACATCTCAGTTTTGTCTAATGGAAAAACCGACACTTTGAGGGTTATAATGGCCTGCCTTCCTTTGCCTTTTTCACACAAGTATGACAGCAATATACTACTTCCTGTGGTGTAATATTGCCCAAATAATGCTTCAGAGGATGTAGTAACAAAGTCTGTTCCAACACTGCAGAGACTTGAACAGTTGAATTTAAGTAATCAACAGATGACAGGACAGTTACAGTACTCCTTTACTCAGACAGCAGTTGAAACACTCATACATGCTTTTAATTGCTGTTTTTTTTGTTTTTACTTTATTACTTAAAAAGTCTAAGATAAGTCCAGTTAATGTGGTCCACAACCTTGTGGTCAGTGTGTCTTAACTTCAACACAGAATTAATTCCATTACACTACAACATTGTCTACTTACAGTATATTAGATGCAATTTTAACAGTGTTTTTGTTGGTTATATTGTGTTAAATACACATTTTCCTCACTTTACATCTATTACATGTGTCACACAAAGGTACCAGTGGTGCTGCATAATGTTTTAATATCCACAAACCATTAAAAAGGAAAGTTGCAACTTAAGATATGTTTACATTTAGGCTATTAATTAGGAGTGATGTTAGGTTTAGTTTTTAGAATAGAATAGAATAGAATAGAATAGAATAGAATAGAATAGAATAGAATAGAATAGAATAGAATAGAATAGTCTTTATTGTCATTGTGCTACTCCAGTCAGTGCAACAATATTAATAAAACATCAGTACTTCAGAAAATAAGAATAAAGTGAATATAAAATTAAAAAACTAAAAATAAGATAAGAAAATAGAATATGAAATTTTACAAAAGTAAGATAAGAAAAAAGCTATAGAATAAAAAATTTAAAATAGACATAATACATGAATAGACACAACATTTACAGTATTAATAGTATATGCAGTATTTATATCTATGAAAAATATTAACAGTGTGTATATTTATGAAAAAAACAGTATGTATATCTCTGAATTCAAGTCTGTATATAAATAGTGCATTTACATTTTGATTATATTGAATAAATATTGCATTTTTATTGTTATATATATGAATATTGTTATATGCTCATTTTACTCAGTGACTCAGTGTGTTTAATCTTTTTTAAATTATTGTTTATTTATTCATTTTCAACATAGTATACATTGCATTGTTAAAGTTTAGTCATTTTATTAACCCTATTGTCTTTTATTTCTTTGTTTGTGCTATGTGGGGTGCTTTAAGATGCATGTTTATATGAAATTGACTATTTGGATATAAGTTGACATGAGTGTTGGTCTAGTAAAAGTCTTCTGTAAAGAAACTGTAAGAAAATAAATGACATAAAATAAATAAATGTCATGAGGAGAACCACAAGGCCAGGAAAGAGGGGTGGAGTTAAGAACAGTAGGAAAAAAAGGAGGGGATGCATCAGGGGAAGAAGGGAAGTAAAAAGAAAAAAAGGAGAAATGTGGAAGGAAAGGGGGAGGAAGGGAAGTAAAAGGAGGAGCCAGAGAGAAGAAATTAGGGTAATGAAAATGGGGAAGAAACTAGAAGAGGAGGAAAAAGGGAAGAGAGGAGTCATTTTAAGGGAAATGGAACAAGCCCCCGGTTTATGAGTATGATGTGATCAAGTACTGCTGCTGTGTGGATGTTTGGTTTGGTCTCATACCTCCTTCTGCTCTATGACCTGCAGCTTATCATAGGATCTGATTAGAGGGATGCACTTTGTCCTGCTGGGACAGGACAGATGGATAGACAGACAGACCAGATCAGATAAGGTAGAAAGACTCTCTCAAAACTAGAAACCATTTCAATGTCTGGATGAATGTCATTAAATCAACTCATTTTGTGTCTTTAGTTTAAAAAAGAAAATGTTTCATTCTGATTCAGACTGTTAACTGGAGCTGCAGAATCTGATAGACCATCCAAGGCTCTGCTGCTGTATGTACAACAGTCAGTGAACGCATCACAACCTACACCTCTGGTCCCCTGAACACATCCCAACTTGCTGCTGTAAGTGTAATGAGTAAAGACGTCATCACTTACACCACTACTGCAGTAAATACAAGAGTAAGTGAATGCATCATAAATCACCTTTGTAACTGCATGTATAACAAGTGAATGCATCATTAGCAACACCTCTGCTGCTGTATGTGAAACAGAAGAGGATGCATCACAGTTCTTTGCTGCTGTATATAAAACAGTAAGTGAAAGCATCCACATCTATTTGCTGCGATATATACAACAGGAAGTGAATGCATCAGAGAATGTGAAGTGGCGCTGTAAATACAAGAGTAAGTGAATGCATCATAACTCACCTTCACGGCTGTAAGTGAACACATCCCAATTCTTTGCTGGTACATATACAATAGTAAGTGAATGCATCATAAACCAATCCAGTGGTGCCTTGACTTACAAGTTTGATTTGTTCCATGACCGAGCTCGTAACTCAATTTGCATGTATATCCAATCAATTTTCTCCAGTGAAATTAATTGAAATGCCATTCATCCATTCCAGCCCCCATTCTGGGTGGAGGGGGGGAGGGGGGCTGAAAGGCTTTGCCACATGGAGGAGGAGGTGAAAAGGATTGGAATGGGTGGAACTGAGTTGACTAACGTTACTGTCTATGCAGCTTGGACATTTAACAGACACATTTAAACACAACACAGACAACAAGTTTATGGAAACATGACTGAAGACCTACCATAACATACAGCCTACATTAACCTACCATATCAAATGTAATACCTATTAAGGACATTTTTAAGGTATTAAACACAGATTTGTAAATTCAAGACTTTTAAGACTTTTTAAGACCCCGTGGGAACCCTGAAAGTAGCGGTGGTTTACCTGAAGCTTGCTTGTAACTCAATTCCAAGAAATAAGCTTTACTAACTTACAGGAGCTTATGTTTGACAGCAGAGCTGTGCTATGGACATGTTTTCAATACTGTCCAAACTCCGATATAATGCATTAACAGTACAAGTACATCTGCATAAAACCTCATAGTGTTTGCAGTTGTTCACTCTGATTGTCAAACAGCCACTGCCTCTGACTTTGTTTACTCCACTCTCACGTCATATGATGAATCTGTCATCGACATGCCTGCCTCTGCTCACCTCACTGGAGTTCACTTTAAGTGTAAAATGGGCCTTGGATTCAGCTTGTAAGAAGCTCCAAGAGATCTGACGGCTGGACAAATGCTAACAATTACCACAAATGCACCACACCACTGGGACCACCGCTAATACTGTAAGTGTTCATGATGGGGTGGAGTTCAGTGAAGACCCAAGTTAACCTTTTTCAATCTACACTAACAATTATCTCAGTTGTTACATGCTAACAACTTCATTTCACTTCACTCTGCACATTTGGAGTGTGTAAATTATTGTGGCTTAGCAGAAGGATGACTTCACTGAAAACAGAGCGAGCCCCCCGTTCCCTCCTCCCTCCAGAGCAGATAGTGCTGGTATGGCTGTTCATCATCAAAACCCCCTTCAAGAGTAAATAAAATCCAACAGGGGGGAGCGGATCATAAAAAACCTGGAGTTTGGGCAGGAGGAGAACAGTCCCGCGGCGCTGGGAGCTGCCAGCTCTGATGTGCGGGGGCGGAGGAGAAGGTTGGAGGCGTTTGGACAGCGAGAGGCTGTTAGTAACATGAAAATGGACTGAGATAGAAGAGGTGATGGAGGCAGGACTGGGAAAAGTGCAGATCCAGAGGAGAAACAGCCAGAGAGAGTAAGATGTGAGCGCACTTACAGATGCAGAAGTACAACTGAAGCCATGATACTGCTCTCTGCTCAGGAGACAATATTAATGCACTTAGAAACAGGGAGGAGTTGGAATGTGGGGTAACTTATATTTATGGACAACTTTGAATATTTATTCCTACACCATGTTCAGACCTGGCATTGACATGACTGTTTACAGACACTGGTTTTAGAGTGTGTCTCCAGCGTTCACTTCTAGTCATTTCTGTTCCACATTCAGATAAATAAGCTCATCTAATAAACTAAAATGTGGTTACACCCTTTAACCCCTGATGTGTCTGTGGTGATCATTCTGAATGTATGATTTATTTTAAATATTCAGAGAAATGAACCGTTTGCTCAATAGGAAAGTTTTCAAATCGTGCTGATAGAAAAGATGGTTTGGACTTTTTTTTTTTTTTTACACCGTTTTCCTTGTGGATTTTTGTTTTTCCTGTTGTTTCCAGTGTTGTGGTGATTTTCCTTTATTATTTTTTTTACTGTGTTTTTACTGTGAGTTTTGACCGTGGAACTGCTTTATGGAGTTCAACCAGGTGTCAAAAAGCAGCTGGACTGATGTATTAAAAAAAAGAGCCCAAAACAAAAACTACTGGGCCCAAATTCAAATCCTTGTTGCTGTTCAGTGTGTTCCAGTTCACAGGATGAATAATTCACCACATGCTTCAAAAACTACCAACTCCTTTTCATGGATTCTACCTCTTACATATGAGCTCCTCCAGCAAATCAATACATCTTGACCTCCATCGCTTCTCTTCCATGACACAAGATGACTCGATGTACAAATGCATAAAGTTCAATGTCCAAAATTTTGTGCTAAGTTTGTGAAGTTTGTGTTGAAGTTCACGTAGTTGTTTGTTGACGTTAACAGATGCCATCTCTAAGCTAACAGTAGCGAGTGCTACACACTAGAATAACCGTAGAAGAGCCAAAGAACTGAACTACAGGCCTCTACGTTGACATTAGCATTGGGTTAATTATAATGGTTGTAGAAACAACCTCAAAAGAAAATGTTAGCACACGAGCAAACAAATGTATATTAATGCAAACCAAAGTATGGAAATGGACAATATGCATGTGCTAATATTCTGTTTCCTCAACAGGAGAGAAACATTCTGAAATGTTCACATCTGTAAAACACTTTAGAAACATAACGCCTTTGCTTACATGCAGAACATCAGGTGAATGGGCAGTTTAAGGACACATACAGTATATTCACATGAACAGGGACAGATGGGGCTTTTATTAGTGCATCAATAAGGGTCATGTGTCATTACCTCTTGTATGTTGCACTAACATGTTTTTCCAGTGGCTCAGGTCAGACTGTTGGCTGATGGCATCCAGCACTAAGGGTACTCTTCCCAGCTTTAGAACACATAAACTACACACTGGCTCTGATGACAACCTTAAGTGTGTTTTTGCAGCAACTATAGTGGAGAGTGAGGTGTGTACATTCACCTCACGTTCCCCGAAAAGAACCTCAATAAATGGACTGATCTCAAGAAATAACGTTGTCTATCACGCCAGGTCTTAGGCATTTGGTGTGCTATACCTGCGCATTTTCGACCTTTTGCGTGTTATTAAATGCCAATTTGTGCCAAGATCTCCACTTCACATAACCCTAACCCTCAGTGCTTCGTATTTGACGCGGCATGAACATACACGCGCAAAGCTTATAATGCGTACAGATAACACAGCAATTAAAAGTGGCGTGTATATTTCATGATATCACGTTGCAATAAAAGTGATTAAAATATTATATTCTCCCCCTTTGTGTTAACATCTGTATTCTCCAATGCAATACTTACAGCATATAGGATAATGCCAAACATGTGGTCAGTCTATTTTTAATTAATTTCCCATCATAATCAAGATAATAGAACTTTAAAATATCCGTATGCCTTGACTATGGCTTATTTAAATGATTATTTCCAGGATTTTAGGGTTGATATATTTATATTCATAGTCTAACTGCTGGACACCAGATGTCTGTAAAGTGTTTCAATGCTCAGGCTGTAAGTTTCTGTAGAAGTGACAAAGTCAGCAACGATTGGCTCCAAACTAACGGTGACGTCACAGCACAGACATTAAACTGAGGTTTAAAGCGAACACATGGAAACAGATGAATGGACTGACAGGATGAGATGAACTCCCAGACCTCAGAGCGGCGAAGGAATGAAGGGGAACTTTAAATAACACACAAAAAAATATCTAATCACGCCTCCACTTTGGTCTGTTTGTGTTTCGGGTTGACGTCAGAGCTCTGTCACGCCGTTAGCGCTTATTTAAAGTTGGCTGGCTCCGGGTTGATTCTAGTGTGGGTCGAGGAAACAATGAGGGAGTGTTTTTTTTCTCCTTAAGTTCATAAAACATCTGATATTACAGTTGTTTGTCTGACTGTCAGCACAAATGTCTCTGCCGTTCTACACTTAATAAATCAGCCGGGGGAGGGATCTCATAAGGTTCCTTTTAAATCATAACTCAGCCTTGGTTTCCGTGTGTATGGAAGTCCACCTGAACTTCATTTGCTGTGTCATGGTCTTATGTCATTGTCTCTGTTCGCTGTTGTTTTGGTGTTTCATGCCAAAGGTGAAGATGAATTTCCTCATGACTTGGACAGAAAGCATGACAAAGATGACAAAAACGCAGATACCAATGAGCCGCAGAGGTGACGACACAGACAATGACAGCAGGATTAATAACTGAACAGGATAATAAAGGAAAAGGTTACATGTACACCACAGCTACGGTACTGTACATGTTGTTCATCTTCATTTTATTATTTCATTCATAATCAAACTGTAGCTGAGTTCATCATATCTATTCAATGTATTTTAATGATAAAATGACATCATTTTGATTTTAATTTCCCAACCTTATAATCTCATAATTATAATTACAAACAACCATAGTTCTACACACTTATTAGTTATACTTCTTTAATTATCATATTGATAGTATATTGTCTAGTACATATTATACAAATTGCTGATCTAATTCTGTCTTAATAGAGTGTTTTGATATGTATATTTGGCACATATATACTGTTATCTATATTT
>JAPQRQ010000018.1:3648344-3658791 GCA_037367365.1 Apogon talboti | reverse complement strand
TTGTATTGATTATTTACTTTTTATTCTACTTGAATTAAGCGACTATACCACGCAATAATTTTCCCCTGGGATTAATAACGTATTCAGATTCTGATTCTGATTCAGATCCTGATTCTGATTCTCTCCTTGTTCTCTTTTTTCAGTGCATCTTCTCAGTACAGGTGTATTATACCTCTTCTTCTTTCTCTGTTCTTTTCCCCTCTCTCTCTCTCTCTCTCTCTCTCTCTCTGTCTCTCTCTCTGTCTCTGTCTGCCCTGTCCCCCCCCCCCCTTCCCTTTCATGCTATCTGTCCATGCTGGACTCCTGGACAGTGTATGATTAAAACCTCCCTGTGGTCAAACTCCTGACCAGAGCTGGGCTCCTGACAGACCCAAGCCTGTAGTTTCAGTAAACCTCTCGTTGCCCAGTTTACACACTCGGGACAGTTTTTCCTCTGTGCTCGTAAATGTCATAATTTAGGCTTAGAAACACTCAGATTGTGACAAATAATGTAGGAAACATCTCACTTATTTCAGTTCGGTCACACGGTGCAAGCATACAATGATGCTTTCTATTTTCAAGGCTCTGTTTCATGGTAAATTGTTTAACCCTTTAAGGGCTGCCATTATAACGGGCCGCCTAGATTTATTTATGGGTTTGTTTTTTGTAATAAAAGTACCAATTCTTTTGTTTCAGGAAGAACTTAACTTTCAATATCTGGCCATTAATTAACATTATTGTATGTACTAAATGCTTAAAACAGTGTGTTATAGCAAAAAAAAAAAAAAGAAGATAACAGACTTGCATTTTAGTTTGTCTAGAGCATTGTGTTTTCATGTTAGAGCTTCTTATTCTTTTATTATTTCTGGTCATTTTGATCCTGTGTGATAGTCTCTGTTCACTTTCTGCCTAGTTATAGACAGAGCCCCTCATTCAACTGGTTGTTCATATTATTCACATTGTTTTCAAGGATACTTTATAGATGTAAGAATTTTCATCATGTAAGGAAAGTTTGGAGTTGACATTATTTATATATAATTATGTTATTATTATACTGGTCCGGCCCATTTCAGACCAAGTTTGGCCGAATGTGGTCCCTGAACTAAAACTGATTTGTCACCCAGGCTTTACACATTTAGCAGAAAAAGCCATGAGCATTCATCATGTAAGACAGATTTTGGGGAAACAAGTCATAATTGAAGAAAAGCTGATAGGTAACCACTTTGAAGATGTGTAAACTGGTTTGAATAGCTTATGACACGGAGCCATAATGGTACCTGTTAATACAATACACACACATATTGACATCCAAAACAATACTACTGGTACTACTTAACCCTTTATCAGGCAAGTGACTGTTTTTGGTCATTTCCACAAACTTTAAATATGGGTCCAACCGCATTTTAGAAAACTATACAGTGATTCAGACAGATTTGATAGACATGCTGAAACTGTAAATAGTGAATATGATTGATTTCTGTCAGTTTATGACCTTATAACAGTTGTATTATTCCATGTGTTTACTTTTTAGGAAGTGCTGCTTGGAGGTATTATGGCAAGAGGAGGGAGACTGTTGTCATGGCAACTAACAAGGAGGTAGATGACAATGTCCAGTAACACGCTAAGGTTGAAATGTTGAATGACAGAATATTTCAATGAATGTCCTATAAAGGGTTAAGGCCATATGATCAATCATGTCTGGCCTTCACCAATATTTGTCCTACTAATCTACTGATCTCTGAGGAACACGTATATGTGAAATTTTTCAGATGACAGAACCTGTTGGGTTACTCTGCATGCTCTCATAGACCTGAAGTTACAATAACTACAATAATACTGTACATTTGTTTGTGTCAGCACGTCCCTGCTCCACTTACCTGTAGGCTACCTGTACGGTTGTCAGCAGTGGTAAAGATTTATGAGTACACATATCAAATTCAGTAATAAATCTCAGTCTGTAAATTCCATGAAGGTTAGAAACGTAGAGTAGAATGATGTGGAAACATGTGAACTCTGAATATTCACTTATAGATTTATAGCATTTAGGATATTCAGCAAATATAACCTATGAGAGTCCAAGTATTTGGGCTGGATTTGATTTATCAGTGCAACCTTTTATTGTACATAAGTAGGAAACTGTGAAATGAAGCAGGGGTGTTTTTAGGTTGAGGGAGGGTCCAGGCAGATCACTATCAGCTTAGTTGTAGGTAAAGACAAAAGATGCATTAATAATTAAAAACAGATATAGACAAAGATGTATTTGAGTTTTTAATATTGCTGCTGATGAAGCGGTTAAATCTAAAACGCTTCTTTATTAACAACTGTATCATTTACAAGAACCATTTAGGATTCACGGAGGTGCACATGGGCAAAACAGACAATACAATCAGTTATTGGTGTGTGATCACTGAGACGTGACACCAGAGGAGAGGCTGCAGAGGATGGTCAGAGCTGTTGAACACACTCCAGATATAGAAAACAGCTTCAGCTGGAATCAGCTGTGGGACTGTCGAATGTCTACATACCTGCAGGAACTCATGTAAGCCATTTCATAGAATATTAAGCTATATGTCGGTTAAAATTCACTCTATGGATGGAATTATTCAACCTACTGATGAAAAGAAGATTGAAAAAAGGTGAAAATGTAAAATAGCATAGTTTCCATCAAGACCGTTTTAGAAATCTGCCAAATCCTGCTCCACCTGTCCTCCTCCTTCATCACCTCATAAAATATATACATGCATTTACAGACAATGCACACACTGCACACACACAGATACACACTCTGGTCTGTCATTATAAACACATCCATGTAGATACACACACACACACACACACACACACTGTGGTGAATGAACGCAGTCATTATACACACATACATGTCATTAGCAGATGCACGTCTGGACATGCAGCCTCACACACATGCACACACTGCTGCCTCTGTCATCCACATACCTGCTGGTACATGCAGATACACTCATACTTGTGGATGTGAATGCTGGATAAGCACACGTGGGCGTCTGAGGAGGACGTCCAGAGAGCGAGACAGCGATCCCACACTGGGCTCCAACTCAAACAGTGTTTCTGGTTTCAGTGGAGCCTCCAAACTCCCAAACCAGCTCCACTATTTTTATAGACAAACTATTTTTAGACACTTTCTGCTTCTTTTTAGGAGGCAGCAGTGTGGCCACACAGCGACTGTGAGAGCTGCAGCGCTGTGAGTAAATACAGAGAACAATGCGTTCAGCGTCCACATGGACAGTCAGCCGGACCGACCGGTCTGCGGCTCGGCGCTGGCGGCTGATGACAGGCCGCAATTGCTGAAATTATTGGAATTCTCGGAGATTACGGGGCAGTGGGGGGTCGTTGTCAGAGCGGTGACTGTTCTAAATGACAGGCTGTCCCAGTCCGTACCATGGACCTACACCTCACTTCACTGAGTGGGTCCCCAGGGCCCAGTGGGGGGGCCGCCATAACCGGAACCTCCCAGACAGAACCACTGCTGCAGACGGGACCAGTTTAGAGCTCACATCCACAGTTTTCACCCAAAAATAAGCAATCAAACGTGTAAAGATACATGACTGGACATCGTTTCTTGTTGCTATAAAAAAGTGAAGCCACTTTTCACATTTCTAACCCCTTTACCTCTGAAAGCAGAGGAGAGATTTTCAAACACAACCAAGAGTACATGCAAACTACTGAACAGGGATGGGAATTGATAAGAATGTAATGATTCCAATTCCATTATCGATTTTGCTTATCGATCCGATTCCTTATCGATTCTCACCAGGTGAGGGAATAAAAGAGTGCATTAACTGTCTTTTATATTTTCATCTCTGCACAGAAAATATCACATATACAGTTTGTCCAAATGATGTGTGACATAACCTGAGAACAAACCTTTGACACTAAGAACAGATGATGCTGAAGTACCATATCAAACACATGACATTCCTGTAAATGAATGTCCTGCTGTGGACAAATGTTTGATCATGTTGGAGGTATTTCCTCCTCTGAACAAATGGAAGCTTTGTCAGTGTTCCTAGTGTCCCTGGTGTCATCTTTACCCTCAAATATAGACAGACTTTGGAGCGTTTCTGTCTCAACGCCATGTAGGATACGTTCTAAACCAAAACAATGCAGCGTATGTGTGATGTCATCACGCATGTGTAACGAAGGCGGAGTCAATAAGCAGAATTGTTAAGCGGCAGGCAAACGATTCCAAGGAACTGAGCTACTGGGAATCGGTTCTTTTAGAGAACCGGTTCTCGATTCCCATCCCTACTGCTGAAGTTACAGAATGCTGACAGGCCATTTACCAAAACAACTATCATGCACTGAAGCTTCAAAGGTTTACAGATCCAGTAAAAATGGGTTTGATCTGAAATCAGTGTCTTTATTTTAGCAACACAACCTCAGTCTGAACTGTAATATGGGATTTATTGTGAGTGTTACATAACTCCATGTTCAAACAGTTCTGCATCAGCATCCAACCTCAGCACAGAAACAAAGACAGAATGTGTTTTTCATGTGAAAGGTATCTCTGAGTTTGACTATCAGTAGAGCTTTTCTGTTTTTGCAGCGAACCGATTACCTTACAGCTGAAACACATATCTCTTCTATTTTGTAAGTGTCGTGCTGTTCAGTGATGCTTGACGTGCACATCCCATACAACACCGGAGTGGCTGCTCCGATCTGTCAACATGAGCAGTGAAATGATCATCAGCAGGTAACTCCAGAGCCACGCAGGGCAGCGGTGAGTTCCAGGCCTGAGGTTTTTGTAGATGCTTAATGAGGCACTCAACTTTAACAAACCCACTAATATTTATGCATTTTTTCCTATTGCAAGCCAAGTTTCCAGAGGCTTTAAATGAACTCCATAATCATGTGGAGGGTCTGTTTTGTAACGTTCCTTCTTCCTCCCACCACCTCCTTCCTGGAACAACCTGATGGTGATTCTGCATCATGTGATCAGAGTCAGTCAGTCAGGTACGACACATGAAAGACCTGCAGTGACTCAACTGACACATGACAAACTCTGGGCAGGGCCGTCTTAACAGCACTGTAGGCCCCCGGGCACAGCAGTGTACTGGGGCCCCTACAACAACTACTCAAAGGAATTATTATTGGATTGAAGTTGGCGGTCTTCAGGATGTCATTTTCATGACATAAGTGCAAACCATGCTGCCCCATTGAGCTACGACACTGATTTTTTTATATACTTCAGTCTTCAGTGTCCTGTACAGCTGGTCACCATCATGCACATGAACACTATGAGGGACATTTCAACATTCGGGAATACAGATTTCAAACTGTCGGAAATTATTTTTCAGTACAAATTCTAGTACAAAATGAAAAAAATTATTATAATTTTTAGTACCATACTTTTAAAAAATCAGTAAAATGATTAAAAGATTTTAGTACAAAATAATAATTCTTATAAAATGTTTGAAAATTTCTAGTACAAAATAATAAAATCCACATAAAATGATTGAGGAATTCTAGTACACAATAAAAAAATCTGTAAGAAATTATTCCACAATTTTAGTATAAAAAATTTAAAAATCTGTAAAAAAAAATAATTGAAAATTTTTAGTACAACATAAAAAAAATCTGTAAATTATTATTTTTTTAAAATTCCAGCACAAAATAATAAAATGTATTTTAAAAAAAAGTAATGGAAACATTTGAGTACAAAATAAAACAAATCTATATTTAATAGTAAGTGCCCATCAGGGCCATGCGTTAAGACGGCTCTGGTCATTTTGTCTGGGGGATGTAATTCCAGAGGCATAGATGGAGGGAGAGGACAGGGGGTGGAGACTGGAGGGAGTCCAGTGAACATAGAGCTGAGCATCATGAGACTGAGCTTCACCTCCTCCGCATCCGTCATCCTGACCTCACCAACGCACATCGGCCTTATCGGAGACAAGAAGGCAGTTATTCATAGTGTGTGTGCAATGTCAAGTCAGAGGGTAGTAGTTTATAAAGAGGAAAACGTCAGACCACAAACAGATCAGCTGAGCCCGACAGAAACAAACCCCCCAAATAAGTCTGGTGATTTTCAAACCACTTATCATTCACATCATTGTCAAAGAGTCTCCCAGACTACAGGGCCGTCTCACTAACTGCTCATTTAGGTTCTTCTCTGCTTTTTTCAGTTATTTTTAAAATATTTTTTAATTTTGTACTCGAAGTTTTCCATTAGTTTTATATAGATTTGTTTTATTTTGTACTAGAATTTCTCAGTCACTTTATGATGATTTTATTATTTTGTATTGAATTTTAAAAAAATTTTTTTTACAGATTTTTCAAAATTTTGTACTAGAATTTATACAGAAAAATAATTTACGACCATTTTAAATCTGTATTCTTGAATGTTGAAATGTCCCTCATGTACATGATGGTGACCAGCTGTACAGGAGAAACTGAAACTTATACAAACACAATGAGGCAGCATGGTTTGAACTGGTTTTCACTTATGTTCATGGAAAATGACATCCTGAAGACCACTGACTTCCATCCAATAATAATTCCTGTGAGTAGTTGCTTTAGGGGCCCCAGTACACTGCTCTGCTCGGGGTCCATAGTGCTGTTAAGACGGCCCATGAATTCATCCTACAACTGGTGTTGTCCATACCTGTACCCAGCTCCATTCTGTCTTCTTCTTCTTGAAACACTGGTGTTAGACAGACTTTTTACCATCTCTGGAGGCTGCAGTCTACATGGCAGACCTTGTCTCCACTGGATTTACAGCATCTTTGAGTGTAGGTAAAGAAATATAGCCTAGTCCATACCCTAAATAGTGCACTAAAGTGACAAGTCTTGGCTTTAGCTGAAGCTGAAGGGCTGAAAATGTTGGCAGTGGAACCTGTGAGAGCGTCGCCAGGGAACGTCTGCTCCGAGACCTCAGCCAAAGCCATGAACCCCCGCGGCGCTCAGAACGCCACGATGCTTATCTAATTAACCAAACATGACAGAAGAGGGTCATACTCACAGACACAAGTTGAGTGACTTTTTCTTGTATTGGTGTCACAGTCAAGGAGATGATCAGACATATAGGTATAGGTATGAGAGAAGATGCATTAACCCATAGTGAACCAGTGCTACTTTTGTACTTTTTGGCACCTGTTGGGTTCTTATCCGTCACTACTGGACAGAAACATGTATGTCAGTGTATTTCACACAGCGGTTACTCACAGCAGTTTCCTGTTCTCTGCCTCATGGTCCAGTTTGATGAATAATTTAACCTCATCATTTGTTGTATTTTCATCCTCTGTATAGTGTGATCTGTAAAGCACTAACCAACCCCCTGCCCTAACTCCTGTCAATAATAGCAGGTTTATGTCCAGTGTCCTTGATAGTTATGTAAAATGAAGTTCAGCTGTATAAGAATAAGTGTAAATATAGCCTATACCTTATAAAATTTAAGGGCCTTACATTAGTTTGCTGATAGTTTGACTAACGGAAATAATGATTTGTTTTATGAAAATTTCTTCTCTGTTGTAATTGAGTCTTATTCTTTCATCCTGAAATTAAACATATAATTTAGCTTAAGTATTACAGTTTACAAGTGTTCTTTTAATTATTTTTATCATTATTGAAATAATTACATTTCTTCGTCCGCTTAGTCAATAGGGGTTGGATGGATGTTTAATGTATTTTATAATAAATTCCACTGAGTGTCATTTTTTCATGCATTAATATCATATACATTAGGTATTTGCTCATTCTAAGTAGTTTTACGTACCGCCTTAGAGTAAACTGAAAAAACAGTGTGTATTCTAAATAAATTAATGGAGTTAAGAAATGTAGTCACAAGCCATTTTAAACACTTTTCATTGGTTGAATATTTCTCAAACCGTCAGGCTGACGTGAAAACTGACCAATAGAATTGTTTGACAAAAAAAAAAGACCAAAAATGGACTTACAAGGTTTCAACAGCAATGATATGCAGTTCTAACATGAGAGTTATTGCAGAAGGAGCCGAAACACTAAAGGTCAGTAGGTGACCAACACTAATGACCAACATCCTCGGTCCATTCAACAGTTTGGACAGCTGCAACAACATGACGATGAGTAACGGTCAAATGCAAATAAGAAAATAATAAGACATTTAAAAATGTGTTTGGATTCTGGGAGCAGAGAAATCCCCTTTCTGTCAGAGGTCGTCATCTGTTGTGCTGTGCATCAGACGTCGATAAGATCTGAGGGCAGATGAACTTCAGCGCTGCCTCAGGGGAGAACTGACTGCTGAAGGAATGTTTCCCTAAAACACAGCGCTCATCTGTCCTCCCATCTGACACTTTCCAGACTCCCAGAGTTATGAATGGAAAAAGGTCCAGCGGAGTATCACACAAAGCATGTGAGCAAGGCAGGAAGGGTTCCAGGTTCAAATCCCATCCTGATGACGTTCAGCGGCTCTGTTCAGCAGCCCGTCGTCTGACAGGAGGGTGTGTGTGTGTGTGTGTGCCTGTGGGTGGGTGTGCGTAGGTGTGTGTGTGTTGGTGAACAGGTCGTAGTCGTTCGTTGTTTTGTTCTACTGGATGGTGCACATTCCCACTGCTGACCTTTGACCTCAACACACCCACACCTGTGCACTTCAAAGGAACAGGTCTGACAAAGACTGAACGTTAATCTGACGTTTTTGAGTTAAATTTGTTATCACTTTGTGGACTTCAAATTTATTCCATTTTCAATTTAGTTCTTACTCCAGTTTATAGAAATTGTATTATTTTATGTCAAAATTCAAACTGTTCATAGATAGATAATCAACCAAATGAATAAAAATTACAAATATAAGGAACAAAATAAGTAAAAAAAAATGAACAGAATGAAGAACAAAATGGACAAAAGCAGATAGATAGATAGATTAAAATGTAAGAAAAAAAATGTAACAATATAGGTAAGATAATGAACAAAAATAAACATAGATACGTATCAATAAATAAGCAAAATAATAAACAAAATTAATATAAATGGTCAAAAAAATGGAAGAAAACAGACTTTGTTGATCCCAGTGCAGCATCAACATGTGACACAGTAAAAATAGAATAAAGGTGCGATAATAAACTGTAATGTGCAAGTCAAATGTAATTTTCCAGTAGGATGGAGGTGCATGAATAACAGTAGAATGCATAATGGAAATAGGTTTATGACTGGGTTTAAACATCAGGCAGGAGTTTATAGTGAAGAGAACTGGAATGTGGCAGGAAATACTTCCTGTAACTGTGTACTTATTACTATACGTGTACTTCTTACTGTAAATGTGGGGTGACATGGTGGTACAGTGGTTAACATTCTGCATCAGTTCTGTGATGAAACGCATCAATAATGTTGGTAACTCCCATAAAAATAGACAAATATGTCAAATCTGCATTCGATTGGTGGAAACAGCTCATCTCCCCTCTTCCTGTTTTTTAAACCTTCTGGAACTGTCTCACCTGATGATGAGTATTTAGAACCAGTTTATATTATGGAACTCAAAAGTCAGCTGTGATTGGACGTGTTGAGTCGACCTGTCCTTCAGGATGAATCTGCCAAGACTCCTTCATTTCCTGATGAGGTTGAACTGAAGCGGTTCCTCCACACTCATGTGTGGGCAGAGGAAAAACCACTGCCACTAACATATGGACCATTTAGAGCAGCTGTAGATACAGCGACTGCAGGATGGTTTAAAGAGTTCAGGACTTCTGTTCACTGTGGGAAAAGACAGTACTATGACAAGAAAAGACACAAATACATAATAAACCTAGAACAGATGTAGAAGGGTGGATTCTGTAGGTGGGCTCTGTCTCAGCTGGTGAAACGAGAACTAACCAGAACTGCATACGGTTCTGCATCAGTGGGTCATGATTCTCTGTTGTACAGATGAACCTGAACTACTCACATCCACACACTGATCAGCTCCATCTCAGCCTCTGGAAGACTGTCATCATTTTACCAATCATGTTAGTAACTCTTTTCGGCACCAGAGTTTTTTTTGGGTTTTTTATTTTCAATTTTGATATCAAGGTTGCAAAGAGATGTCTGTTTCATTCAGTTATGTTGCTTGTCAAAATATTGCTACTTAAAGGGTTAAGACTCAGAATGAGGGTAAAGGTACACTTTAATCTTTTTGAAGTTTTATGTGTATTTGTTTTGACGGCTTATGTTTAACCCATAAAGACCCAGTACTACATGTGTCAGTTCCTAAATGAATGTGTCTCCATTTAACCTTTCTTAAGTGATTTGTCACCATTCATTATAATATTACAGTTTTTAAAATGTATTTTGTTATTGTAAATCATGTACTTTCCTTTGTTTAAGTTCCTATATTTAATTTATGTTTGTGAAAACTCAGTAAATTCAAAGATTATTACATCAAAACAGAGAAAACTGAATAAACAGTATCTTTTTCAGTCCAGTCTGTCATTAACTGAACATAAACCCAGTGTGTCCATCCACTGTCATTGATCCAACTCCATGG
>JAPQRQ010000018.1:3554890-3568620 GCA_037367365.1 Apogon talboti | reverse complement strand
AAAACCCATGGAGTTGGATCAATGACAGTGGATGGACACACTGGGTTTATGTTCAGTTAATGACAGATTGGACTGAAGAAGACACAGTTTATTCAGTTTTCTCTGTTTCTGATATAATAACCCTCAACTTTAATCTGAGCTTTAATGAACTACATGATCAGTGAATTGAATATAAGAAAATACATGATTTACACTGAAAAACCACAAAATGCAGAAGATAATATTATAATAAATGGTGATAAATCACTTAAGAAAAGTTAAATAGACTAAACTAGTACTGGGTCTTATGGGGTAAAATGATTTTTTTTTTTCAAACATCTGATATATTTTATATGTTGTACTGTTAATAAAATAAACTTTAATTTAGTAACAGAATCTTGAGCTGTCTCTTAAAACCAGCTCCTTAAGTGGAGCCATATAATGATGATTGTCCACATAGATTACATTTACAATCCTGTGCAAAAGTCCTGGTCCAACATTAGGTTTGGTGGTTTAGCAAAGTTCCAGTGACCGCTTATATGCATTTGTTTGTCTATATATTAAGATCCAATCTGGACAGATGTGAAGTATGTACAGCAGTACAAACAGACAATTTAAGGTTTATGGCACTAATTTTCAGCTGTTTTATTCCAGGTTTCATTCAATACGTCACATGTTTCTAAGTGTTTGTGTTGCTTCTTGTCATGGGGTCAGAGGTCAAACTAAATAGTGAGTTTAACCTTTGCAACACATTTAGTTCAGTTTTGTGTGTGTGTGTTTGTGTGTGTGAGAGAGAGAGAGAGTCTTTTAAGGCTGTGCACATATTTCCTATATTTTTTCTGTTATATGTGAAGAGAATGACAAATAAACATATATGCTCATTTGAACCCTGCAAAAACAAGAACGCTAAAGGTGGTCTAAGACTTTTGCATTGTACTGTAAATATGGATAACACAATAATGTTTTGTGCCACTTTGTTCAGTTCAAGTCAAAATCCTGCCGTCATAGGAGCTACATGTGGCTTGTGTGTAGTTGTCATGGATGTCCGACTTGTTATGCAAATATTTTATGAAGTTTATCATTTTACCATGAAGTAAACTAGCTTGCTAGCATTACCAAATCGATCACACCACATTTCAACATTTACACCCAAATACCTCCAGATATAGTCACCTGTGGCCATACCTGTGCACCAACATGATGACAGCAAAAACACAAACTGCAGGCTTAAAGGCAGCAGTTTGCATTGATGTGGTAGATTTCAATGCACGTGTTCTGACACAAAGTATGCATCACACAGTTGTTTGTAAAACCAGTAGTAGAAATATCTGCAAAATGCAAGAGCCACGTTTCTATACAATATTTTATGCCCATTTTGGAGTATGGCAGTATGGTGTAAGGCAGTTTATGGTGAATAAAAACAGTCTTTTCAAATACAGTCAGACTATCTGGTAAATATTGAACACACACGTCTGATCAGCTGACTGACATGTGGCATGTTCTGGTAGTACAACAGACAGTGTGCACTGAAGTAGAGAAAAAAAAAACATCCCTGATCTCATCCATTAAACACATATTCAAGATTCAAGATTCTTTTATTGTCATTCAACATATGACAGGTAGAATGAAATTCCAATCCGCAGGATCGATAGTGAAGCAGAGCAGACATTTAAAAAAGAACCACACACATTTAAATAGAAAAAAAACCACACAATTTTCAAAACAGAAAAACAATAAAAGCCGAGTGTAGATAGTAATAATAAATAAATGACCACAGAGGAGGAGAAAGTGATTAAAGAAAGGTAAACATATTATTGCACGTTGTGTTGTGATAAAACTGGATGAATATTGCACTATTATATTGCACATAAATTAATATTATATTATATTATTATTTAGGTGATTTAGATGAAAAACAGCATTGTATGTTTCAGTGAAAATAAGGCTATTTTCCTACAGTTCATGTACTAACCATGTAGATACTTAGCTCAGTGTAAATTCAAAGATTATTCCATTAAAATTAGAAAATGTCATTCCCTGAATATAAAAACATTAAATCATTTGTCAAATTCCATGGATTTCACTGATGAGTCAGTGTTACAGAAGATGACAGTGTTTATATGTTCACTATGGAGTCTGTGAACATCCAAATGGGTCAGATCTGATGAAAAACTGCATTTTACCTGAATTAAACGCATATTGATAGGATTAGTGGATCAAACATTTTAGATCAGTACATTCTTTTGGTCACCTGTGGCTGCTGAAGTCTTTGATGGTTCTTATGTTGAACCTTCAAGAACAGTGGCTACTTCCTGCTTTAAATGCGTATGAATTTTCTTGAAGCTGCTTCACTTGTCATAGCTGTTACAGTTCATCGGTTAGAATCGATTTGAGTAGCATTCCTTGAATAAATATGTGACATTTAATGATGGAATTGTCAATACTTCTACAATAGGTGTAATGACTGTGAATTTCTGTGTTATTGAATCAGTCAGAGGTGAAGTCATGCGTGTATGAACTCATCTGACCAACATCGTATTACATAAACACAACCGAAAGACAACACTCGTCTCCCATTCGTTACCTAAGCTGTCAATCATCTTGTGCATTGCATCACTCTGTTGCTTTCTAACACATCATTGGTCAATCTCTCGCTAGGCTTCCACCTTCTTATCTCTGATTGGCTGATCTTGGACATTGCCGTACATGGTAAAAGAGATTTCGCAATCCGCTCCTCTCCATGTTCCAAACAAAAACACACAGAGCTCACACAGACGGAATTAAACTCTAACTTTCTACGATAACTTGTCGACTTTGACGGATGGTTGACGTCTTCGTTGCTTAGTAGAGGTAAGCTGCTTCTAAAACTCATTTTGGGTCCGAAAAAAGAGCGAACTGTTAAGGTAAGGACTTGTTAGCACTAGAGGCTAACTAGCTGGCTAGCTGCCCGGCTAAACGCCTTGTACAGGCTAGGAATGAGAAAGTGAAAATGTCGCAATGGTCGTGTGTAGAGGCAAACTACTAATATTTCCATATGTGAGTTAAAGTGTGGGAGCTTAACGTGTAGCCAGGAGTTAGTAAATCGCATCTGAGAAGCCTTAGCCCTAATAAAAAGTTGTTAAAAGTGTTACGAAATCCATATTCTACAGATTGTCGCGACTTACACGGATTTGTCAAACTTGTCGCGATGTTTGTCATGTTTTTTATTTTAGTCCACTCGTTTTAAAGCCACCGTAGAACTGGGATTTTTTTTGCTTAGTCCCGCATGACTCCGGAGTTCCCCTCTTTGAGCACAAAGAGAGCCGATGGTGATGATGCAACAGCAGGCAACAGTCGGAGCTCTGCTGGTTTTCACCCGGAGCGCTTTTCCCTGCGCACAGCTGACTGGCTGCATGGCAACGCGCCGACCAATCAGAGCAGCGCTGCTAATTGGTCGTACAGATTAAATAGTCCCACCAATTAACATGAGAGATGGGCACTGGTGTTCTGAGATAACAAGGTTTAGGTGGTGGTGGTTGTTTCTAAGCAGCAGCAGCGAAGATAGGAACCTATGAGTGTGTGATTGATGGATTGGGGTCATCTATGGATCTGCAGCCTCACTGCAGATGTTAAAACACTGTTTGTCTTCCTACACGCTTTTAAATTATATAGAAAACCTCTATGTATTACTGTGCAATTCAACAGATGACCATCACTTTTCTGAAATGGGCCAGATCCAAAGGTGACACAGGGACACATTTAATTTTCAGTAGTCTCTGTGTTTAAACTAATCACTTATGTCCATGTTTAATACATGTATGAATATGTCTGTCAGTACTGTCACGACACATGGTACAATTTACAGAAATAAAATGTTGGGGTAAAAATACTTAAATTATTGCTGCGTGACACAGGGACCCAAAATGAACATAATTTTTTTTTCACTTTACATGAATGTACAAAACATGGTGTTGTCATAAGAAATGGATGCTAAATGAAACATAGGGCTTTAGCTATGATGAAAAACTACAACTGTGATCAATGTTGGTTAAAAATGTTGAAATGATCAGTTTTTATGTACACAAATCTGTTCGGACACAGGGACATTAATTTGTCCCTTTGCTCAGACGTCACAATAAAAGACTTTGGAACTAAAACACTACAAAAATGCTGATGAACTTTTATTCAACTTACATATTACAACTGAAGTCATTTACAAATAATCAGATTGGACAGAACCATTGTATGTAACAAGAACAAATATTAGTATTAAAGTTAATAGTGCATTTACACATTTGAGTCCTTTTTAGGTTTTATTTTCTATTGATCAGTAGGCTTGGAACTTCTGATACTGACATTTTGTAAACAGTACCATTGAATAGAATTCTTAAGCTTAAAAAATGAGCCTATTTGAGAAATTAGAGGTGAAACTTTAATTTATGACACTGATGTTGACTTTTGCCTGATCTGGCCCAAATGTGACTTGTAATTTCTACCAGCACTGATGGTTTGCCTCTTCGCTGCCCCTTGGGTTTTAGCCACAGTCCAAACAAAAATTGTCACTTGAAACAACTTCAAGCACTTATTTATTACCATAGACAAAAACATTAATATATTTGGTGGTGTTATATGTTGCTTTCTATTGTAACACAGTCTTTATCATGTTCAACCATCATAATAGAGACTGATCTCATGGAATCACATTGTATAGATAAATATTCAAACCAAATGGGATCAGAATGTGTGTTGATGTAGACTGTAGATCCGCAGCAAAACGCCAAGCCACAATTATTTCCAGTCCTGTCATTTTCTGCTAGTATAGGTGGGTATTTTCAGTGGCCTCACGATTCAATTCAGTTATGATTCATGGGTCAGTGATTTTCGATGCATCTCAGTATACATCATGTATGTCACCCTGAATTTCCAGTGTCGCTGTACATGATTATTTTTCCTCCCATCATACACCTGGTTGGGTAAATCTGAACTCCTATCTATTTAGAAAGTGCTTTCAAAAATCAGACGAAATCTACATAGAATTGAAAGGGATGCAGCTTTTCAATACTGGTGTCTGTGTGATCCATAACGATGTGGAAACATCAAAATAAAAAACACAACATAAATACCTTTGCCCTGTATTATACATAAAGATGTGAAGATTGACAGGCACCGCAACTCATTTCAAACCTAAGGTCTGCATAGTGACGGAAACCTAGATATTATTCATTATGTTAATACAAGAATAATCATCTATGTTGAAAACAATTCTACATTTCACTGAATTATTCTGTTTTGTGTCTAAATTACAATCAGTTGTTTCTTGTAGGTCTGTGCACTCCAGTATATTTCAACACTGACAGGTTACTGGGTGACTGGATGTACTACTACTGTTGATACTACTGCTACAAATACAAGTACTAACAGTGGATACACTACCACTGCAACTGCTAGTACCAATAATAGAAACCTTTACCATCTATGTAACTTATAAACATGTGTCCATGCTTGGAGGTCTTGTCATTTTGTCTCCAAATGAAATAAATACTTGTCATCTGCCTCCAGGTTCTGTGGCTGAATCATTTCAGACACCCACTACCTGTTACCATTTTCATTTCGACACCAGAGGAGACTCCGGTCAGAGATCGTCTCTTGCAGGCAACACCTCCAAATGAGCCGGCCGTCGCAGGCGAAACTAACTACAACTGATCACAACGGCGTGAGCGTCATCCAGAGCCAGGCCCACGCTGCCACTTCCTCCTCGTCTCTACCGGCAGCAGTAGCCGGTCTGCAGCAGGTTCCGCAGCTCATACCCGCCAACCCATCAGCCGGAGGCGGTAAGGCCGCCCCCCCCAGCAAAATGAAGAAGCCCCAAGCAGACAAGGACAGCGACGAGTACCGCCAGCGGCGCGAACGCAATAACTTGGCGGTGAAGAAGAGCCGAATGCGCAGCAAGCAGAAGGCGATGGACACGCAGCAGCGCGTCAACGAGCTGAAGGAGGAGAACGAGCGGCTGGAGGCCAAGATCAAACTGCTGAGCAAAGAGCTGAGCGTGCTCAAAGACCTCTTCCTGGAGCACGCCCACAACCTGGCTGACAATGTCCAGCCACCGACAGGAGCAGAAGGCTCCAGCCCCGCCCCCAACAACGCCGCCAACGGTCAGTGAAGGCGTCACGGATACAGGGACTGATATTTAGGAGCGTTCGCCCGCTGCAGCTTTTCTGGAAGCTTCTGTCACTTTGGAAATATGGCCTCACATCATGGTCACTGCTTCACGCATTATTTTAATTCGTATTCAATCCTTTAAAAGCCCCAAAGGTCACAACAAGGCTCCCTACACACCCCTGGAAATGATCTCCAGAGAAGTTAGAATTCAGCCAGGTCTAAAGAAGCTGAAATTAACCAGACAGTTTGGAAAAGTTGTTAACATTTGTAGGAATCGAATATGAAATTGGTAAATGTAGTTACACATGGACTATTTAAAATGGACACGCTGTCCCTCAGTTATGAATACATGAGCCTTCTGTCAAACCATCATTTTTCTTCATATTTATTTCATTTTCTTATTTTCATGTCAGTCACTCATTCATTCAGATTTATGGAAATCTTTTTGGACTTGGACTAAACGGGACCCGTACTCCAACTAAAAGGACTTGTGTCATGTGAAATGCCAAAAGATTTAACAGTCGGGTATTTTTTTTTGTTTGTTTGCTTGCTTGTTTTTGAACCGACCGTTCGCAAACGGTCGTGAGGCAGGAATGTGAGGATTTGGAATATCCTCCAAAACTGAGTCCAGTGAGGAATTCACACAGAGTGACTTTTAAAAAACCTGAAACTGCACCAGCGGCATCTGTAGAACCAGAACACATCCGCTGCATTTGCTCTTCAAACCTTTTCAGTCCAGTCTGGCAGACGGATGCCAAATGTCACGTCTCGTCTGTTGGACATAAAGTTTGACTAAGTCACTGCGCCGCCTCGGCTGCAGGATGAAGATGTAAAATCTTACATTTCCCTTTTTTAGGATGTGTATTTTCTTCTGTTGTTTATGAAGATGTCTAGTTAAAAAACCTGATGGGAGAATTTTTAAGTACATTCACTACATGTTGATGTGAAAGGACCATTCTGCTTTTAACAGGCTGGGTGCTTTGACAGTTTCAGACATTGAACATTTAACTTTAAATGTCAGTAACAACACTGAACAGTATCAGTAGGTTAACTCACCATGCAGAGGATGAACCCAAACTAACTTTAACACCACGCCTGTTTCAAACAGAATGTCCTTGAACTGGTGTTCTGTGTTGGAGTTGACTTTAACAGTTTGTTTGTTTGTTTAAATGGAGTCAGTCGTGTGTTTCCTGTGAGAGGATGGAGGCGGAGGATGGTAAAGGCCAACCTGGGTCGTCTCGTTCATGTACAATGTCCACTCACTGTCGCTGTAGAGGCTCCAGTACAACCGAGAACCTGAAGACCTGTACCTGTTCACGTCAGGGAGGCTTCAGCTCATGATTATTCACTGAAAGGTTTCCATCCCGCTACTCTGAAGCCGTAGTGTTTCGTACAGTCTGAGGTCACACGTCTCAGGTTTCTTTTAAAGTGGGAGGAACGTGGAGAACCAGGTATTTAGCAGGAAACCCAAAGTGCGCTCTGAGCTGTTTTTTTTTTGGCGTCTGATTACCAACCCGGTTCATCGGGTGCAGGTAGACCAGGCTCCAATAAAGAGGTTTATGATGCTTTATTGTAGTCTGAGACTCTTACAGGACTGGTACAGCTCAGGAAAAATGAAAAGACCACTGGTTTGATTATTTATAGACGTGTGTTGGAGTGAAACAACCACATGTTAATTTTTAACCATCACATTACTCACTATTGAAGTTGGTGCAGAAATCGGTATTCGGTGGAATAACCTGATCTTCAGTGCAGACACATTGATTTTATTGTAAAGTCTTGTCATTTTTTTCCTGAGCTGTATCAACATCCAGACACCAATGCTTCAGTAAGACTTGTACTGATTATGCATCTTTTTACTGGTTTGACTTCATTGACACCTGATGAACCACTCAAAACAGTTTCCACAAATACTGCATTAAACTTGACTGATGGTGAAGCATCCAGAGCTCAGGCACGTGGTCGACCTACAGCCTCTACAGCAACAGTTTTCCTAAAGTAATTAATAAAAATAAGAGTTTTAAATGATGAATATGATGTAAATCCAATCTGTTGCCCTTAAGAATGTTGATAGTCGTCACCATTTGTAAAAGACAAACAGGCATGGATAAATGAATGGATAAATGATTACTTGTTTTTAGTCTGACACATGAGGTTTAATCTGACAAAAGGCTTCAACCACTACCATCACTGAGCCTGTTTACATTCACACTATAAATCTGATCATTATCCGATTTCTAGAGATTTCAGATTATTATTGATCATGTAAACAGTCTAATCTGATTTGTTTAATCAGATAGCGGCAGTAATCTGATTATAATAAATCAGATTAACACACTTGGATGTCTCCCCAATACTCCCATGTCTTCATGCATGTATACAGGTTCATCTGATTTATTTAGTTCTGTTACATCTGAACATATGGAAAAACAATTAAAATCATAGAGAATGGAAGTTACAGTCAAACATGAGTGGAAGACAATAACAGGAAGTTGGATTCTACATCACTATGTACATACAAACTGAAAGAAATCTGATAATGGACTGAAACGTCTAAACCAGGGTTTACAACTATCGCATTTGTGAAGTGCATCTGACTGTTCCAATTATCAGATTAACAGTTATCAGATTTGTATAGTCATGTAAACAGGCTAAGTGGTTCAGCATCAGGATGAAAATGTAAAAACTCTATTGTAAATTCTTGGAGCGTTCAGATCAGGGTTGTCAAACTCCCTTCAGTTCAGGTTCCACATTCAGCCCACTACCATCTGAAGTGGATCGGACCAGGAAAAAAGTACAATTATATTCTGGAAATGTTTACATCTACAAAGTTTCCTTAAAAATGTGAATAACATGAACAACCTGAAATGTATGAAGAAAAATAAGTGCAATGCAACCAATATTCTGCCTCAGTTTATCGCTTCCACATGTTCATTCTAACGTAAAGTGGATCTACAAACACAACATTTAATGACAGACAGAATATTGGTACAAATGCACTGACTGTTCAGGTTATTCCTATTTTTTGTGAGAGGATAGTTTGTAGATGTAAATATTTTCATGTAATTTTACACTAAAACAAAAAGAAAAATATGTATTTGTCATTATTTATATGTTATTGTGTTCTTATTTTCCTGGTCTGATCCACTTTAGATCATATTGGTCTGAATTTGGAACCTGAACTAAAATAATTGTTAATATATTCAGTGTAAGTTTTGTATTTCATGGGCTGGATTGGACCCTTTGACTGCCTGGTTTTTGCCCATGGGCCGTATGTTTCACACCTGATCTCCTTTGAATGGAATCAGACCAAAGTGCCAATCATCAGAGCAGCAGGTGTTAACGTTAAGAAGCCAAAAGCTGAACGTGTGAATCGATTAGTGAAATATTTACTGTTTGACCTAAAGTCTAGTTGTTTCCCTTCTGAGTCGTTCTTTGAGCTCTCTCTGTACAGGCCATAAAATCTGACACAACCCAGGTTTGTCAGAAGTGGGAGGCGGATGGCGACCCCCGTGGCCCACCGCCTCTGGCCTCCCCTGGTGTGTCTGTGCGGCGCTGGGCGGACCCAGACGCTTTGAGGCGAGCCGCGGCTTCCCTTAAATCCACCTTTAAACCCGGGCCGGGTCGTTAGCCGTCTGCTAATGTGGTCCGAGCAGATCGCGACAGGCCCGCATCACCGCGACGCACGCCGGGGAGGGGGCGGGGCTGGCCGCGGCGTGTTGTTTTCAGACTCTGTAATAATTACTGGGGCTTTGTGTGGGCGTGGAGTGTTTAGTGGAGGATTTGATCTCCTGCAGGAATGTTGTTGTCTGTCTGGATCTGAGTCCTGCTCCTCCTGAGCCGCTCACCTCAACGTTCCCAAACACGTTCCACCTCTGCTCTGATTACGCTTTATCTCCACAAGTCAACCTTAACCTGAGATACAGGTGTTGTGTTGTTTTTTTGTCTTGCATCACTGCATCCTTTTAGACATACTGATGCATTATTAATCTGTGAGTCAAAACAGAATCAACTGATAAAATCAGGGAGAAGAATACAATCATAGAGGAGTTTGTCCTCAAAAAAGACAGAAACACTAATGATGACAGTGATTATTTAAATGACACTTTTTTTTGCCCCTTTATAAGTCACTCATAGAAATACTCTGAAATTCAACATTAGAGGACATAACAAGACTTACTTTGTCATGTAGAAAATCAAGGTCAGTGAAGTTACCATATTTAGTTCCTTGCCCATAAGTGGCAAAAAACAATCTAAGAAGGATATTTAAAAAATAAAATAAAAACCCATGCAAGGTGACAGGAACATGTATTTGATACCATTAGAACATGCCTTTTCTCCCATTAGACCAACATCAGTGCTGATCCAGACACCTGTCAACATCCACATTAACCCTTTGAACATCAGTACTTAGATTAGTACCATTACTTCATGGTACCTACAAAGCAGGTACACTCACTGTCCATGCAGAGGTGGACCTTGCAGACCCTGGAGACCACATTGGACCTGAGATTGGGGACTCACTGGAACTCTAATGATCAGAAATGACCAAAAATAGTCACTTTCTTGATAAAGGGTTAATGTCGATACAAAGCACTGATCATGTGTGTAATGTTAAAAGTGTAACCAGATCCAGATCACATTTTAATATTTAAGTTTATTTAGTGGTAACCAACTCAGCCGTCTTCCAACCATGCATGATGCAGACTTTGGGGCCAATACATAGTTTCCATCGTGACACTGATCCACCAGCTGATGTTTGTTTTCATGTGGCGTTTTTGGGAACGTTCCCGCTGAGCGAGCCTCACAGCTCAATCTTACACTTTTTTAATCGCTCACTTTTTCTACTCTTTTAATTCCAAGAAGCAGCATGTTTTGTCATTTAGATTTTGCATGAGGGGGAAGCACTGTACATCTGTTTGGAAAAATGTTAATTTTGCTCATTAAAAAAAAAAAAAAAACATTAGTGAATGTGGGATGTTAACAGTCGATTCTGTTGTCGTTTGCGTAAAAAAAAAAAGGCCTGATTGTCAGATATTTGTCTTTTGTTTTTTGCTTTTGGTCTGAATGTTGCTGGGCAGCATTTCTGTCTCTCTCTGCTTTTTTATATCAGAGGAACTTGGGGTAACGTGCATTGTAAATTAAAGTTGAGTATAAAACGTCCACTGTGTGTGGTTTCAGTGTGTTTAGAGGGTCTACACGTCTGTGACTGTCAACACTATCACAACCATATGGATGAATGAATAATGATGGAGGTGGAGGAGCAGAAAGGAGAGAAAAGAGGAGGACAGACAGGAGGAGAAGAGAGAAGGAGGACAGAGGAGGAGAGAAGAGGGGGACAGACAGGAGGAGAAGAGAGGAGGAGGACAGACAGGAGGAGAGAAGAGGAGGAGAGAAGAGGAGGGGGACAGACAGGAGGAGAAGAGAGGAGGAGGAGAGAAGAGGAGGAGGACAGACAGGAGGAGAAGGGAGGAGGAGGACAGACAAGAGGAGCAGGAGCACAGCAGCAGGTCCACTGATGATCCAGTGAAAACCTGTGAGGACATAAAACCCAGACAGTTGTGAAATAGTTGAGGTGAACTTTGACCCTCAGGTCAGGGTTGACCTCAGCCTTTCACCCAACAGTCATTCGATCATTATTGGCTCTGATTGATGAGGAATGAACTAACAAAGTGAAAATGTGTTTGTTGTGTCACTAAGGAGCATGAGTCAAAGGTCTGTCCTCCACCGGCCTTATCAGGATGGGGGAGGGGCTCCACTAGAGCCACACCCCCCTGTCCAGTCCACAGCAGTCACAAAGTTTAGATCAACCCTTCAACTCCATTAAGGGGTAAATAGTCCAGAAGAACGTACTGTCCAGTCCCTCCAGAAAAACACGGGCAAAAAGCTTTGATTATACGATGGAATTTGTGGGTTTTATGTGATGTTATGGCTGAAGTTGTGGGAATTTGCAAAAAAATGCGTGAAGTTGCGAAAATATGCAGGAACTGGAAAAGGATGCCTTTCACTGAAATAAAGGGATTCTTGTCCCACACCCTGTTCTCTGTAGGAGACGAGGGACAGTTCCCCTGCATGAGTACCACTGTCAACCAGTTCTATCAGCCATGTTCTGCAGATGTTTACGACAGTTGGTTCAGCCGCGATGAATGAGATCAGTGACATGTAAATGTAGACAGTGAATGACTGATGTTTTAACAATTATTGTCAGTTTTGTTTTTTGTTTTTCAAAGATTCAACGATTCTTTATTGCCAGTTCACTAAATGTACAGGACACACAGATAACCCAGATACTGTTTCTCTCTGACCTTGTTGAATTCCATGCATTTTAAAAAGAATAGAGGTAAACTAGAATAAGAACAGGAGTAAATGCAGGTGTACATGTCAGTCTGTTTACAGCGACGTTTATGAGGTGAGGAGGTGCATCATGAAACCAAACAGGTGTGTCAGAGCAGCAGAGAGGGCACTAGTGCAATGTTTCTAACAGGACAGTAATGTAATACAACTGAAGTAATCATATACCAATAGACCATAGACCAATCTCAACTGTCACCAGATTTACTCTGGGACACTGTTGATGGTGGCTGGTTCCAATAATCAGTCATGTGACCAATATTAGCCCAAGGCTGTACTGACTGTTGATTTAGACCGAATGTGATTAACAGTAAATGTGAAAACAGAGGAGGAGGAGGAGGAGGAAGGTATTATTGTTAAGGTGTCAGAGGAGGAAGGTGCTTAAAGAGAGGAAGAGCAGGTTGGCATAGCAACAGTTGCTGGGGGATGTTTGGTCCCTCTGCAGGCCGGACTGAGCCGAAACCTTCTCTGAGCAAACAGATGTAAGCAGGAGAGTAAACACAGGGCCACACCACAGCAAACAGCAGCAGGAACGCCACAGCTGACCGCCGACGGCAGCCAATCAGAGCTCAGACACTGAACCTCGGACAGAGAGAGAGAGAGAGAGGAGTTAAAGCTCGACCAACATTAAAAGTCCTCCGATAACTTCAGACCTTAGCATCAGGGTCACTGAGATCGACATGGACCCTGAGTCACACCAGGTGTTTACACACACACAGACTCAGAGCAGACAGAGACACGGCCCGGTCTTCACTTCTGTACAGACTGAGGTCCTGCTCACATGTCCAACCACTATCATCAGAGGACACTGGACCCAGTGGACTCCAACAGACTGACCAACACGTCTCTGTAATGTCTGAGTGTTATTGGGGACGATGGCCTTCAGACGAAAACACACACAGACAGACAGACAGACAGAAAGACAGGCAGACAGAGATAAAGAGACAGACAGATATTTACTTATTTATTTATTTAAGGAACATTTATTATACTTGTTAATTTTTTTCATCTATCTTTTTTCATCAGTTTAATTATAAATCTTTTGTTGTTATTGTGTATTACATTTTTGCCGTTGCATGAGACTTAGACTTCATAGACTTTATTGATGCCAAATTGGGAAATTTCACAAAATAGGAGAGTGGGGTGATTTGTGCCAGTTTTTACTCAAAGTGACTTTAAAGTGGCGCCATGACAGTAATGCCTCCAATTTAAGTATGTACATATATTTCAGAATGTTGTGCATCCCTGGGAACAATAACTTT
>JAPQRQ010000018.1:3526752-3537944 GCA_037367365.1 Apogon talboti | reverse complement strand
TATAAATAAGGTTGTAGTTGTTTTAAATTGTTTCATTGTGTTTGCAAATGTATCCTGAATCAATAAAAAAGTTGTATATATTTTAGCATTGGGGTGTGCATACACCCCACGTGACCATTCATGTTTGAATAGGCCACGTGTCCAACCAAGGGTTAAGTGTTGGTTGTAGTTGTGGAAGTGTATTCTTCACACTGCGTGGATTTAACCACAACGCCATCATACACTGATTTATATTCATACACCTGGAGTCGATGTTTGAGGTGCAGCTTCATTATATAAACACATAATAGATATGAGTAAAATGGGCGGTGATGCCATCATTTTCCAATCTCCACATGGATACACACAAACCAGAGCTTCTAAAATATACTTTGGAAAGAGTTTTTAAAACTCTCAGGAGAGGAGGAGCGGCCCAAACATGGAGGAAAATATGGGTTTGGCAAAATCTGTGTGTTAGTCTGGACAGGGCATTAGTTAGAAAGAAGTAGGACAAGCAGACCAGACGCTGGTCCACACATAATGAGACCCATCCTGGTGGTTGAAGGAGCCGAGTATGAACATAAATTGTGCGAGAAGCTGTGAACATTTTGCAGCGTATTAACAAACTGCTGAGTCAGATGTGTAGGAGAGCCATCCACAGTCCCTCTGGTGTCTGAACAAACCCATGTCCTCTGGGACGTGTGGTCACCAGGACAGGAGGCTGTGGTGGAACTGGTGGAGCTCCAGAGTGGATGGGTGGAGCTTCCAGACCCCCCCCCCAAACACTCTGCTCCATTTGAAGTGGGAGCAGCAGAACGAGGACGTCCAACCAAAACAGCTGCAAACACTTCATTTTGTTGAAACGCCAAAGCTGTGTCGCAGCCAGTTACCGTGGCAACTGTGGCCCGCTGCAGCACAACTGAAATGTCATGAATCAACCAGTTCCAGCCTCCAGAGGTCCAAACTTTTGAGTCAGTTTTCAAGTCAGAGGTCAAAGGTCAAGCTGGTGTAGCGCATGTGTCTGAATGAACTACCTGCACAGAAATGATATTTTTATGATTTTACAAAGTTACCGGTCACTTAATCCGATCTGTCTTTTGTTAATAGGTGGCTGGTGAAAGGTGTGCATGTTACCACAGTAACCTCCACTGGCGGCATGACATCCTTAAAACCCGATACCATGACTTATTTATTGATTGATTGACAGCTCAAAGGAAGTAACACATTACCCTCACTGGCGTGTGTGTGTGTGTGTGTGTGTGTGTGTGTGTGTGTGTGTGTGTGTGTGTTTCAGTCCGTTTCATCATTTGGCTTTTTTTCTTACGCAACCTCACTGCAAACTGTCTGGACTGAACATATAGAGAAACACTGCCACCTGTTGGATGACGGTGGAACTGCAGGGATGCTGACGATGAGCTGCACATCCTGCATCATCACTGTTCGGTGTCAGTGAAGAAGAAGAAACGCGGTGAGTTCAGGATCAAGCTTCTTTCCTTTACTCTCTGAGCTCTGTCTCCAACTGGGGAAATCAAACACTGTGTATTTTGCATCATTTTTGTTGACTCTGAACATTACGTCTTATTGGTGTTCAACAGGTAATGGTGGCGGTAAAGGCCGCTGTGAAAACCTTCTGTCATGGCTGAGTTTACTGTTGGCTGATGTGTTTGCTGGTTGGTAGTGGCCCTTTTTATTTACATTGACAATGATTAATTTGAGGTCATATTTTTCCATCATCAGTGATAAGGTAACCCTGTAAATCATCCATTATTTTCCACGCTTCACTTTCAAAATAAATAAAACCACTAATTAGCATGTTCTTTTAAACTGGTCAAAAATCCCCTTTCACTGATCGGACACAGGTGTGTATTAGAATATGTCGTTTCTTCTGCCTTAAAGAGTGACTGTTTTATTTTTAAGCCAAGCCTTTAATTTCCTGCATAGCTTGTAGACATGTACAGACATACAGTATACATGGGGGTATATCCCAAAATCTGACAATGTACGACGTGTAAAATCCACACTATGGACCATCAGATCTAACTCATCTGATGTCATGAAGTGTGTAAATGCAAAATCCCAAATACATTCAGTGACTCATAAGATTGTTGTAAGAGTCAGATATTCAACAAACATGGTTTAGAGTTACTTTAATAGACAGAACTTGTTTTGATTCACTGACATGATATTATAGGGTCAAATCAGTCTTAATGTGGGGAAAATGCACAATAATGTAAAATAAAAACAGAGGATAGTTTTCCTCAAATACATTAAAAATGAATGACAGAGTTACTCCTAACCCTTAACATCATGTGTAAATCTGTACAAATATTTTCTGAATTTTGTACGCTAATCTGTGAAGTTAAAGATAAATGGTTTTTTATGTCAAATACTATACATTCAGCTCCATATGTATTTAGATGGTGATGAAATATGGTGATTTTGCCTCCGTTCACCACCACAGATGATTAAAAATGAATCAGGCAAGATGTGATTGAACTGTGGACTTTAATTCAAAGAGTTTAACAAAATATTGCATCAATCATTTAGGAATTACAACCATTTTAAACATGGTCCCTCCCAAAATATGTGTATGTGTAAGTATATATATATATATATATATATGGGTATTTATATGTATATGTATTTTATGTATGTATTTACATTTTTTTTAATATTCAGTTTTTATATCAACATTTCTAAAAGCTGTGTGTTTCACACTTATGTTGTTTGTTGCTATATTGTGACTTTGGTGCTTAAAGGGTTAAAATAGATGTCAAGAGGAAAACATTTAAGCAACTTTGACAGATGGTTCATTGTTGAAAATCTGGAGCCTCAGTTATAAAATCTGTTTAGCATTATTTCTGTATCAACAGAACAGTGACTAAAGTCAGATCTGCATTTAGACCTATGGGAAGTGTATTATTATTATTATTATTATTATTATTATTATTATTATTATTATTCAACCAGACAAAAAAAAACCCGTAAAAGACAAGAAAAAAAATTATATTTCATAATTTGTACTTTGTCACTGTTGCCATGATCAAGATGTTGAATCATTCTATATATTTTAATTTTTGTTTGTTTAATTATTTCTAATAAATCTGTCCCTCTAACTGACTAACAATAGGAGTGTGTGTGTGTGTTTCTATTTTTGCCATCTCTGTCCATTTAAACTGTATTTGAGTCTCTGCTATGTGATTGACTGTGTGCTGCAGTTGTTCCACCAGCAGAGGACGCCGTGGAGCCACAGTCTGGCCCTGACCCCTCTAACTCTAACTCTAACTAACGTGTGGAACTATGTTGTACTGACATGACACTTCCCTTGAATCATGTGTCGTAATGACACAGTACAGATGTCAGAGCACGGCTGTAAAACTGACCTGGGATCAGTCTCACACACCTCCTCTTATTTCCATACATCCATTCATTATGTCATACTCCTTCCTCCTCGGTGGATTTCCATGCAAATAACGTCAGTGAGAGAGGTTTAACTGTAAAGTTAAAGTCTGTGAAAACACAGACGATGGTCCTTTCAGAATAAAGAAGCCTACAACATTTAGACCTTTTCCATTTGATCATGGAAATGATAAGGAATACTTCAATGATGCCAATTACAACATAAATATTATGTGTTTCTAAGAATCTATAGCACACTAACAAAAATGCAACTTAATGTTTTTTTTATTTCAATGTATCATATTCAATCATATGGTATAGTCACTTTTTCAGACACAATATAATGCTGATATAAAGTTCCCACATAGAATATAGAAAAAAGCTAGATTTTCAAATTAAACCTAAACAGAGTGTGCTTATAACAGAAAATGAAGTCAAAGAATCTGAAAATACACACACCAGTAGTATTAGTTACGGACCTGTTCGCTGATTCCATTTCTGAGGAAGGTCTTGATTCTTTTTGGGATGTGACGTTTACTCCTGTGGGCGGGGCTCGGGCGCAAATTTCTGCGCCTGAGGCTCTCCTCTATTTTGGGAGGTCTACTGCGCATGTGCCATTTATAATGAGAGTCTCGGACACAGAGTTTTGCCCCAAACAGGAAATGCATCGCTTGACTGTTCACTAAACGACCGAAAACATTTTAAAACTATACTTGAATGCAGATTATACACTCTATTCACGGAACGTAACATGTATAGCTCGTTCATTTAAATATTAATGTTTTTGTTGAATTATTTTAGGTGATTCCTATCCTGGTCTTCTTCATGTGGGGCGGGGCCCGAGCACCCTCCATTGATGAGCCGCTACTAAAATTAAGGACACATTAGATATCACTTTCTTTGTGACACTAATGTGTTGTTGATGATATTGTGGAAATAGCAAAAAACTTGACCTGAAAAACACTAAAACACTTAAAGGTTATTATGGATTTCCCTGCTGATTGTCACAAAAAAAAAAAATCCGACTGCAACTTTAATTTCATATGATATTCCGCTTTTCATATTGAGTTTCTTCATTTCTTAAAAGCTCTGAATTTCTTAAAAAAGAAAAGTGCCTGCAAACTTTTTAATATTATTGAAAAATATGACTTACAAAAAATCCCTAGTTTCTGTTAAACTTTATGTAATGAAATTGTTTTTCTTTTTTTTCTATCCCTCCTATGCCCTTTGCACCTCTTAATGTTTTGATTTGTAAAAGAATTTATGCCGTGAATGTTTTGTACATTAAACTTGATTAATAAAAGAAAAAGAAAATATGTATTTTGCCAGTCGTGCTTTAAAGGATGTAGTTTTATTGTGAAACTCTTCATCAACTGGTCGTGTCTCCTCCTTTACAGTTCAGGACGCGGAGACGGACCGTCCGCTCATTTCAAAGGTTCGTCCACAGAGGACGGACACACACCGACCCACGGACACACTCCAACCCACGGACACACTCCTGCGGCGGTGACACGGTCATGGCCTCCATCATCTGCCGGGTCCAGTACCTGGAGGACTCGGACCCGTTCGTGTGCACGAACTTCCCCGAACCGCGCCGACCTCCGACGGTGAACGTGGAGGAGAACCTGCCGCTCAGTGAGCAGATCCCCGGGATCCACAAGCTGCTGGAGGCGCCGCTCAAGGTGGGTGTCGGACCGGTTCGGACCAGAGCCAGGTTTAGGTTTGGGTCCTGAGGTTTATCTGCACCAAAGTCAACTCTTAAACTGTTAAAAACAAAAACAAAAAACTTATTGGATAATGTAGGTTTGGTGAATTTCATGGTTAACGTGCAAAAACAATCCACAAAACACAATTTAACTGTAAAAGTAAGTCAATTAAAGCCACTCATTTGGTTCTTATTTTGTCCTTTTCTTAAGTGTTGACAGGCCAGACTCACTGCAAAAATCAACCAGATTAATTCCTCTAATCTGGTCTGGTAACGTGTAAGGATTCTTTCATATGACCCCTTAAATGTCCTTTATTCATATTTCCATAAACAGCCCCTTGACGCCGAATAGATGGAAACCCTGGATTCTATTTCTAGATCAAACTTATTCCATGTAACTGTCAGAGGAGCTGTACCTAAACTAAACTGACCAAACTTTCAATGAGGTTTGGTTGGAGTTCAGAGGTCAGTATGGGTTGGTTATTGGATGCAGGTCAAGGGTCACTGGGGAGACTTTGTGGGAGGTGATTATAGACTTGTGGGACAGATAAAAAGTGAATACATTTATTTAATATGTTAGAACACTAAAGAGTGTGTCAGATTGGGTGTGTGATCCACAGGGGGGTCAAACTCATGTTAGTCCAGGTTCCACATTCAGTCCAATCTGATCTAAAGTGGATCAGAACCAGTCAAATAATAACAGTGGAAAAGTAACATTGCATTATGAAAAGGTTTACACGTACAAAGTTTCTTTAAAAATCTGAATAACATAAACAAATTGAAGTGTCTTAAGGAAAATAAGTGCATTTTTAACAATATCAATCCTCAGTTTGTCATTTACACATATATATTACAATTTACAGATCACAGTGGATTTACAAATACACCAAACATTTACTAACAGGCAGAATATTGGTCCAATTACACTGACTTATATGAAGACATTTCAGGTTATGCACTTTTTTGGTGAAAGGATAGTTTGTAAATGTAAATATCCTTACACTGAAACTTAACAAAAATTCTGGGTTGTCATTATTTCTAGCTTACTATGATGGTATTTGACTGGTTCTGATCCGCTTTCGATCATAGTGGTCTGAATGTGGAACCTGAACTACAATGATTGTTAATCCAGTGTCTTCAGTGTCTGTTTTGCATTGTGACTCTGGAATCGATGCTGCGTAAAGCGTCCGTTCTGTCCTGACAGACACCATGACTGTACATGGGTGGAGGTGGACAACGGTTCTCCACTGTAATCCTGACCCATGTGGTTCTATCAGGTCCACATGAATGATGCTTCATGATGTGGTGTCATTTCAGGGGTCAGAGGTCACAGTGTTCATCTTAGGCCTTTTTATTCTGTTCTACACCATAGAGGCTGAAATATCCAATTAACTTCAGTCTTCCATTGGGGGACGTAGATTTGAACACTTCGTTAGTCTCTTAGCATAATTCCCTCAATCATATTTTTGGCCAAATTGTGATTTATGCATAAAATGAATCACCAGTGTTAGCAGAGTAAAGTTATGCCCATATCACAATTTGGCCAAAAATAGGACTTTTTAGGCAATTTTGCTGTGAGACTACGTTTGTACAATCACACTGTTCATGTGTGTCAAATCACATTATTTCAGGATTTTAACTCAAACTGAGTCCTGTTTAAGCTTTTTCTTCAATATGTTGCAGCCTGAACATGAGGAATAGATGTATATTTACTAGTGCCGTCAAATGATTAATCACAGGGTTGCTGTGGATTAATTTTGATGAATCACGATTAAATGTCATTCATTTTTAATCTATATTAATCGCGTTTCATTTTACATGAGCAAACAGACTCAAGAAAGAAGGGAATATTTCTGCACTTACATCACATTAACATTTTTAATCAGATTAATCATGATGATGGATTAATCCATGTTAATGTGTTAATTTTGACAGCCCTAATATTTACAAACGAATGAAGTTTATATCCATTTTTCTCATTCTGTTAACAATGAAATACAAGTCAAAGCACATTTTAATATCACAGTCTTCTTCTGTAAATTTCATTCTCAATGCTCTTCCAATTTTGTGTTATTTGGGGGTTTGTCATTTTTGTCAAAACACCAGAGCAAACTGTGAGACTTGATTGTTTTTTTTTTTTTATTATGGACTATTTTCAGCAGTGGATGAATCCACATTTCTAGGGACTGTTTGTGGCCATTGGACAACACTTGAGTCCAAATAATGTAGATTGTGTGTGTTTGATGAAGGAACGTATCACTGAGTGCACCAGTTTTTCTCACTCATGTATTTGTAACATTTTTAGACAATAATGGAGTTGATGTGACGAACACATACTAGACCTTGTATTTATATCTGTGGGATTTGTTGACTGAAATGAAGATAAAAACAGGGCCGACTTGAGTTTTTGTTTTATTTCTGGACTAAGTCTTCTAACCTGATGTTGCCGGTGCTGCAGGGTTAACGTGTTCAGGCATAAACAGGTCAAACCCTTGGCTTCAGTAAAAGTGCATTTATGGAGCTGTTTTCATTCCATGTGCACTGACTCGGTGTCCTCGTGCTGTAATCGAAGCTAATTGGACTTGATTTCAATCCCTGTGGTGAGGCGGTGTTGGCAGCGGCGTGGAGGTGGTGAAAGGGGAGGGTACGTCAGGGGTCAGCGGGCGGATGTATTCGTTGTGCAGAGGCTTGACAGTGCTACCTGTCTTATGTTTCAGCCCTGTTACTGTCGTTTCCTTTGAGTCCAAACTAGGGCTGGTCAAAAAATTGATTTAATCGATGAATCAAATTTGTTGATCGCGTCGAGTTTTAATTTTAGAAAATCGATTTTCTTATCACGCAAAAAATACAGGTATTTTACATTCGCCAACACGTCCTTCCGGGTTCCTGTACTTCAATGAGCTCGAACCCTCGCTCCCCCGCCCCCACATGAATGACAGAGACACAACAGACAACATAGCAGAGACAGCCAGTGGTAGAGCAGCTCCTTCTTAACAACAGTTGTACGACTTTAGTCGTTTGAAATTGGTTTGGATTCATGGTATCAGATACAGAACAGACAAACCCTCGCTGTTAAATCTGCCTCCAGGTTGTTGGTACTGACAGGGTTAGGGTCCCTCTGTTTCATCACAGCCCCCGCTGTCTCCCTCATCTCCATGTCGGACCCGTGTCCCTCTGTTTCCCGTGTCCGTCTCCCTCACGTCCTATTCCTCCATCACTGTCTCGAAAAGTTTCTTTTGAAATTTCATCACACATTGAATTGTCGGAGTCTGTGTCCATAATCATCTGAAACTCTGAGTGTTTCCCGCACAACCAACATTCTCTCATTCAAAGTGAATGGTTCTGTATATGTTGCTATGGGATACCGGTGATTTGAGTTCGAAAACTTCACAACCAGACCTTAAAAACTCCTTTGTTACCTCCGCCAACGAGGTTATGTATTCACCAGGGTTTGTCTGTTTGTTTTGTTAGTTTGCAACATAACTCAAAAGTTATGGATGGATTTTAATTAAATTTTTCAGGAAATGTCCAAAATGGGACAAGGAGCAAGTGATTCAATTTTGGGGGTGGTCCAGATCATCACCTGGATCCAGGATTGTTTTATGGCATTTTCACTTGAATAACCTCTCAGCTGGCATGTCTGTTTCTGCACATGACATTTGACACCATGTCAACATGGCCCTATTGTTTATCTGTTGCTAGGTAACCCACTTCAAGGGTATTATATGTTACAGCAATATGGTGGGGAACTGAGGTGCCTCGGCGGAAGTCTGCACTCTGAGTGCTTTTCTAGTTTGTTTTTGGACTGAGGAAAGTAATTCACATGATCCGCACACTTTGTGTATTTTTAGTTTTTAATGCTGTGTGCATATTTCCTCTGTATTACAGGTGTATGTGTCTGCATACAGAGACTGAGAAGTGCCTAAATACGGTCATTAGAGCTTTACTTAAACAATAAACCTAATGGTGTCTAAAGAGTTTTGCACAGTCCTGTACATTTCACATGACAGTGTCCTATGTCTGTCTACTGGCCTGTGTATACATTATCAGATGATTGATTTATACTAAACACTGAGTGAATGGTGCACTAAATGAAGAAGATACTTCACAAAAACAGACACTTAAATCTGGATTGATGGTCCACGTGTCAAACTGTGGTTTGAGTCCAGAAAGTTTGTAAAAGTTGCAGCTAACGGACAATATTATGATAATGATGATGATGGTGATGATGGTGAGTTGTTTGATTTGAGACAAACGTCTTTGAAGGTTGCGTCTGTTTGGGTTCTCCATCAGGATGAGCTGTTTCAACCACAGGAAGTGAATGGAGCCTTGTTGGTGTTTAACTCGGCATGAAGTCACACCACTGTTCCATATGAGTCATGTTCCATTTGATTCCACACTTATCACAAAGTCCAGTCAATGAGCTAAAGTGTTGTATGAAAATGTACCACGTGTTTTTTAGTATTTTAAAGGACAGAGCTGGTCGTTTGGGGGGGTTCCTGCAGATGTGGTTGATTAAAGGGACAGGGTTTGATGAGGAGATCCTGGTTCAGTCTGTGTTTGAACTCACTGGGGTTCTTATTTCATTCTCCTTTATCAAAGTGCAAGCCTGTTACGACCTGACGGCACAGTTCAGACACTGATTATCCCTGTAGGAACATGGTTTATTAACCCATTAACCCCTGAGCCGTGATTCCAGGTCAATGTTAACATATTAACCCTTTAACCCCTAAGTCATGATTCCAGGTAAATGTTAACATTAAATTAGAGATTTATACCAGCTGTTTCAGTGCAAAGTCAATGAATCACATTAAAGACTTTTCTCTAATGTGTAAATCAGTTTTCAGTGTCAGTAATAGATTTTGAGATGTTTTGGTGCCTTCTTTAATCTCCTTTATCACCTGTTGTGTTGCATATTTTACCTCATATTCATCATGCTATGTTGCATTACATCTTTTTATGTTTATTGTTAGAATAGAGATGAGATAGACCTTTATTTATCCTAGGAAATTAGATTGCCAGTAGAACAAGGTCTATTCTATCAGCATGTTTTGAAATTTTCCCTATTGAGGAAATGGTTGAATTTTTAGGAATATTTCAAATAAATCATACATTCAGAATGTTCACCACAGACACGACAGGGGTTAAAAGGGTTAAAGTACGTTTCTGCATGACAGTAGGTTTGTGCGACCACCTTCTAGCTGAATTCCTGTGTGGTGCGAGGCGTTCAGAGCCCCGTTGGAATCTCTGGGATCAGATAAAGACCAGGCAGCGCTCGTCCCAAAAGATTACATTCCTCCACTGACTTCCTAATTGTTCCCATCATACCCTGGGGCTTGACCCGTAGGCCCCATTGGCAGATCTAAGGAGGTGAGATAAACCAGCGTAATAGACCTGATTCTTCACCATGAAATAAAGCATCAGGTTCATTCTGCTGCATTTTTCTGCTGTAGTTTTCAGGCCGCCTCCTCTTTTCCTCAGCAGATCGTGGAGGAAAAGGGTGGGACTTGTAAACAGGAGATAAGTTGGATGGAGGGATGGACGGATGTAATATTAACAGCAGTGTGTAGATAAGAGCCTAAACTGGTGTTTCCTTCCTCACATGCGATGGCAGCCGCTCCATTTTGTTAGAAAAATAGCCTGGCGATAAATGTAGTCGGTCTTTGTGTTGTGATGAAATGCAAAAACTAACAATGTTACTGAAATTAAAGGAGCAGGGGGATGTTTTTGGAAAGTCTCTTCTGGTTGGTTGTAATAGTGTTAACCCTTTAACCCCTGACGTGTCTGTGGTGATCGTTCTGAATGTATGATTTATTTTATTTGTTTTATTTTGAATAAATTCAACCATTTGCTCAATAAGAAATATTTCCAATCGTGCTGATAGAATAGACCTTGTTCTTTCCATAGACATCTGAGCATGCTCAGTTCACCCCCCACCACCTATGTAATGGGGGTAAAACACAGAGCAGTGAGTGAGACCGACTCAACTATAAAAATAGACGGTTTCAGCTTTTTTTTTTTTTTTTTACACAGTTTTCCTTGTGGTTTTTTGTTTTTCCTGTTGTTTCCAGTGTTGTGGTGATTTTCCTTTATTTATTTTTTTTACTGT
>JAPQRQ010000018.1:3289664-3306489 GCA_037367365.1 Apogon talboti | reverse complement strand
TATATTCCTTTTCTGTTGTATTGATGATTTCTTTCCTGCTACTTTTTCTTCTACTTGAATGGAGCAACTGTAACACACATTAATTTCCCCCTGGGATTAATAAAGTATTCAGATTATGATTGAGATAAACCTATCATACACTGAATGTTGTTAGACACTGATGAATTTATAAAACCTTCAATGTCTCTGTGTTCCAGCCGTGAAGTTCCCTCTGGGCTGTTTCTTATATAAGAATGTGTCACATGGTCAATGTGAGTCAACTTCAGCAGGTGAGTCACACGATTAATGACAGAACAGGTAAAGTCATATGACAGGCTCCAAACTATACGAGGAAGAAGACACCGACTCACTCCTTAAAGACACAGTGAACAGACACATAAATGTAAAAACATTCCTTTAGTTATGTGTCGTTGCCAGTTTAACCCTTAAAGACCCTGAACTATTTCTGCGGTGACTTGCAGATTAATTTTTCTCCATATTTACCTTCAACTAGTGATTTATCTTCATTTAGTTCAATATTATCTTCTGCATTTTGCATTTTTCAGTGAAAATCAGGTCTACTGATCTTGTAGATGTTAATAAATTCAAAGGTTTTTATATGAAACAGTGACTTTTTCAGCAGAATATATCATTAACTGACCATAAAGGTGAGTGTGTATTTATAAAAGTCCATGGGTTTTACTGGTGAGTCAATGTTGTAGAAGATGACGGTGTTTCCACGGTAACTACGGAGCGTTTGAACGTCCAAATGGGACATATCTCATTACAAAAGAAAAAGTAGGCGGAGCTTACTAATACCCCCGCCTGGCTGCACAACACTTTGCCCCTCCTCCTCAATGATATCCTGCCTACCCAGGAATTCATTTGCAGTCTTAACTTTCAATCTCAATCACATGTAAAGAACATGTGTGTGAAATCTGAGAAGAATTGAGTGAACAGTCTTTGAGAAATCAGTTGGACAAATTTTCTAAGTAGAAAATTTTTGTTTCCGAAAAAATCTCAGAAGGGCAGAACCCGTCTCATGTTCCCATATTCCATCTCTGTCAGTCAGCTTCTTCCTAATGTCCCTGTGCTTTTGTGTCCCCGTGGACCCTCAGGTCTGTCCTCTGTCATTGACTCCGTCTGTGACTGTACTGACCTCTGCAGGTGAGAGTGTGTCCCTCCACATGTGGATGAGTTTACAGAACATACTGAAAGGACCACACTTGGACATCTTCCTCAGTCGTCCAATCACTGATAGCTCTGAGTAGGTCATGCCCATGTCGGCCTGAAGGGGGAGGAGTTTAGTTGGTGAGACAAACACTGAAGGACAAGAGCAGAGACAACGTCCTCTACAAACGTCCTGATCATAGCAGCGATGGGAGTGAATATGAACCTTCTGCTAAAGTCTTATTGAACAGACAGACTGACTTCCATGTATTTTATCATCTGTCAGTGTCTTCCTACCTCATCGGTCTGCGACACCTGTCCATCTGTCAGCGGCTCCAGTTCAGCGGTGGGCGGAGCTGACAGGACGCTATGAAGAAAACCAGCAGATACCACATTATAGTTTAACAAAAATAAAATGTCAATAAAATAACTTTTACACCATTAATCCTATCATTACATTAAAATAATTCAGGTCAAATGTAGTTTTATCATATGACTCATTTTAATGTTCACAGGCTCCATTAAATGTTCTGTTCTGTATTAATTGACCTGTTAAACCCATGGAGTTTGATAAAGGCTACGGTCTCAGTGACAGATAGAGACAGATAAATAAAAATGTAAAAAATAAAAATGTAACAAAATAGGCAAAACAAAAATAAACTTAAGTAAGAAACGAAATTAACAATAAGAACAAAATAATAAACAAAATTAACAGAAATTGGCAAAATAATGGAAAAAACTGATGGCTTGATATAAACATAAAAAATGGGAAAAATGGTAAGAAAAGGTAGGTACAAAAATGAACAAAAGGAAAAAAATGAACAAAAATAAACATCTGCAAAAAATAAGCAGCAAAATGAAGGAAAAATGAACAAAATAGGCAAGAAAATGAAGAATAAACTTGAGTGAGTGAGTGACAGATAGATTATCTTAGATTAGACTAGATTAGATAAAATTAGATTAGATCAGATAGAACTAGATTAGATTAGATTAGATCAGACTAGTTTAGATCGGATTAGATTAGACTACATTAGATTACATCAGATTAGATCTTTACCCTTTCAGTGCAGTGAGGTGGAACTGTTCTACACAGTACAGTAGGAAGTTCTTCAGGTCAGTTTTGCTGATGCCTCCTATTGGGTTGATGTCGGCGCTGGAACAGTCGTACTTGGTGAAGTATCCAGTCAGACTGAGATAAGACATGAATAATACACAGTTTACAGTGAGGATGTGTGTGGTGATAAAATAAGTCCTGAGGTCAGATATAATAGTACGGAGCTAGCCCTGATCAGATACAGATTCTATTCATACAGGGATTGGAACAGTTTATGAAAAACCTGTGCATCTTATATGATTTTATGAACAGCTGCTCTCTTAGTGCACGGGTGACAAACATAAGGCCTGTGGACCAAAACCGGCCCGCCAAAGGGTCCAACCCGGCCCATTGGGATAAATGTATGAAATGCAAAAATTACACTCAAGATATTAACAATGATTTTAGTTCAGGTTCCACATTCAGACCAATATGATCTAAAGTGGATCAGACCAGGAAAATAAAAACCAAACAACAACAAATGTTTCCCTGTGTTTTAGTGTAAAAAAGTAAAATTACATGAAAATGTTTTCATTTATAAACTATCCTTCAACAAAAAGTGTGAATAATATGAACACATATGAACAACCTGAACTGTCTTCATATAAATCAGTGTAATTGGACCAATATTCTGTCTGTTATTAAACATGTGGAAATGATAAAGGCAGAATATTGGTAAAAATACACTTATTTTTCTTAAGAAATTTCAGTTTGTTCATATTATTCACATTTTTTAAGGATAGTTTGTAGATGTAAATATTTTCATAATGTAATTTTGCTTTTTTCACTCTAAAACATAAAGAAAAGTTTGCAGTTGACATTACTTATTGGTTATTCTGATATTATTCAACTGGTCTGATCGACTTCAGATCATATTGGTCTGAATATAATGAGTGTGACATCCATCTCAGTGAGTAACCACTTTAACTCTTCATATCTATTACAGCCTTTGACTGTGAGTATTACATATACATACCTCTCATCTACATTGGCCGAGCCCAGAACCAACAGACCTCCTGGCTTTCCACGGACCCACAGACTCAACTGGGCAAACAGGTAGGCCAGGACCATCCGGATCCGAGCCTGGGACACAGACACACATACAAACTAATACACCTGCACTACTGATAAATGCTACACAACAGTCCCAGTTGCTGACACATCAGTGTGAAGGCAGAGGTCAAACCAACAGGCGAGCACCACAGTGACAACTGTGGACGTACATTTACACAGAACAACCTTAAGTAGACACCTGGTTTCCATTGGTTACATCAGATCTGTCAAACTCACTATAGATCAGGTTTCACATTCACACCAATATGACCTAAAGTGGATCAGACCAGGAAAATAATAATATAGAAATAATAACTACAAACTTTTGTCTATGTATAAGAGTGAAAAAAGTAAAATTACATAAAGAAAGTGTTTACATCTACAAACTATCCTTAAATAATGTGAATAACATGAACAAACCGAAACTTCTTAAGAAAAATAAGTGTAATTTTAACAATTTTCTGTCTCAGTTTATCATTTCCACATGTTCATTATAACATACAGATTACAGTGGATCTACAAATACACAAAACATTTAGTCATTTTGAGGAATTTGAGAAACATGAACACAATTAACAGAAAAAAAGAACAAAAAAAACACCAAAAATGAACAAATAAAGCAATAACAATTGGGCATTAACATTAGACAAAGAGAAACAAAGAGAAAAATGTGTATTTGTTGTTATTTACAGGTCATTACAATAGTATTTTCCTGGTCTGATCCACCTTAGATCATATTGGTCTGAATGTGGAACCTGAACTAAACGGATTGTTAATATCTTCAGTGTAATTTTTGCATTTCAGATTCATCCCAGGGGCCAGACTGGACCCTTTGGTGGGCTGGTTTTGGTCCACGTGCCGTATGTTTGACACCCGTGGGTTAGATGAACAGAATTCAGTTGAGTGTTTGAGATTATGATGGAAATGTCCTGAAGATCCAGGCTCCAGTCACTGTGTACAAGCTCTGCCATGGTGTTGGGAGGCTCATGTTTTCACTTATTTGTGGTTAAACATGGTCTTTAGATATTTTTGTACAGAGTCACTGAGTGAGCCGGTATCTGACCTGAACGTTCTGCAGAGCCAGGTTTTCTCTGGGACTTCCACCGTTGACACGAAACTGAGGCCACTTCCCTGTGACCACAGAGAAGATACCCAGAATGCCTTTCACTGCCATGTCTATATTGATGTTCATGTGTGTGCTGAAAACCAAACCAATGAAAAAAATACATAAACTCTCTACAGAATACTGTACACATCAATAATATTAATACAATATAATAAATCCAATTCCTTATTGATACAACATTTTTACTAAAAAGTGTAATTTGGACAGTGAATTCTGACAGATCCTGGGGTTTAACGCTGATACCATCAGTGTTTGAGAACTAAATGTGACATATTTTAATGATGTTTACTCTAACTATTATTAAACACTATGCAAGTATGGGTCCATTCTCACTGCTCCAATTAACATCAACAACCTGCTGTTGGTACTGACCAATAGAGAGCCAGAAGCACATCTGCTTACTAAGATGCTGTTCACAGGACAAAACTATTAATTGGATGCAGCGACAAAGAGACTTTTTAAAGGTTTGGAATTAACACATGAGCTCAGAAACCTGTCAGTGATAAAGCATACTGTAGCTCCTCCACTTAAGCACAATATTCACATTCACTACGATCATTCAGCTCTACTGGACAGAACAATGTCTCTGTTTTATCAGAAATACTTTCTAATGTAATCTAATCTAATCTAATGTTTTGCTTTTACAAGTGCAACATGGGGACTCTCTGGAAACACCACTATGGAAACAAACTGACTGACTTTGACCTCTGACTGTCAGTGTTTCTTCACATGTATCCTACAGTCGTCTAAAACCCTCATTACTGTCAGGGTTTAGTCCTGCCGACCTGCCGATCTGATGGGCCAGATCTTTGGCTCTGTTACACGTGTCCATGGAGGAGTTTTCACTGGACATGTAGCAGGTGGTGAAGAGGTGTCCACACAGCTCCCGTGGGTCCTGAGGGTAATAAGAGGCGTCCCCCGTCACCCGGCGGACGTCCTCCAACACCTGAGAGTCTGAGACACAGAAACAGCTGCTATTTTCTGTCTTTAAATTGTACAGAAAACTCAAAGTGCTTCTCAATAAGACACTGTCTAAGTGAGGCCTTTACTTTCATTATTGTGTTGGTTTGTGTTGAAATTTGTACAACTGTAAGTGTAATTTTTATATCAAAATGTAATTTTTTTTTGATCTGCCAGAACACAAAATCTGAGGTGTTATTTGAGCAAACTGTGTTCCATTGCTTCCACAAATGAACATTCAGAGTTTAGAATCAATGACATTAATTGGTCCTCGGTCATACTTACTGCCGTCCTGTACAGCCTGGCAGACCTGAACGCACATGGAGTGGACAATACAGGCCGTGGACGAGCTGTCCACACCCCCACTCAGAGGTAACAGAAACCCACCCTGAGACACAGACACACAGTCACAGGTGACTTCACAATCACACACAGACACACATGTTCAGATTCAGCAGTGGGGAGGGGCTACTCACCTGACCACTCCTCCTCAGGTAATCCCAGAGCCAGGAGGCGGGGCCTAGACTGAACCACAAGACAGTGTTAATTGGAATCATGGCTCAGGGGTTACAGGGTTAAATGGAAACGTCCTTGTGTTGATCTGTACCTGATTTCCTCCTCTGGTGTGTGATACTTCCATGTTATTGGCTGGTGAGTTGGGAGGTAGATATCGTCTCCACTGGATAAAGAGAAGTCAACTTTGACCCGGTGACAGGGTTTGGGCTCGTTTTCCTGAATAAAAGAACAGTATTTAGAGGAGAAGGTTCATAACACATCATATGAGTTGATGAAACCTAAAGTATGAAAACCGCTCTAATGATGGATGGTTCTTTATGAAGCTCAAAGTGTCCAAATACAAAACAACCTTTACTTAAACTTGTGGCCAATATTTACTCTACATTCAAATCTCCATCTTTACACAAGGTCAAAAAACACCCACAATCTGAATATGCAACAGAGGAAAGACCATGTATAATCTAAGTATCTGTACATATATACAAGCACATCCAATGTTCCATACATGTGCTATTATGCAGGCATAGCTCTTCTTCTGCATAATGAACGTGTTAAAGTGTTCATATCATCATCTGAACCCGCTTAATCCTCACTAGGGTCGCTTGGAGCCTATCCCAGCTACTTAAGGGCGAAGGCGGGGATGTGTTAAAGTGTTATTATAGGTAAATGTTTTGACACTAAAGTATACTGTCAAACATATTTATGAGTTTGAGGTCAAACCACATTCACAGAATCCTGTTAATTATACAAACATATATTTATATGGAACTTAAACTCATCTGAAGTCAGTTGTTACCATTTTAACTTTGGAAAAGTACACAACGTAAAACACCCAAATACAGGGTTAGTTCAGGTTCCACATACAGACCAACCTGATCTTAAGTGGGTCAGACCAGTACAATAATAATACAATCAATAACAGAATAAGAATATAATGAATAATAATTTTATTCTGCTTCATTTTAGTGTAAAAAAATTACAATATGAAAATGTGAACAACCTGAATTTTATTAAGAAAAACAAGTGTAATGTTACCAATATGAGTTGATCATTTCCACATGTTCATTCTAACGTACAGATCACAGTGGATCTACAAATACACACAACATTTAAGAACAGACAGAATATTGGAACAATTACAATTATTAAGTATTCTAACTATTGCATTTTTTATTGCAATTTTGTTCATATTTGTTCAGGTTATTCACATTTTATTGATAAAGGATAGTTTGTAAATGTCAACATTTTCATAATGTTATTTTACTTTTTTCACATTAAACCAAGAACATTTGCAGTTGTCATTATTTATAAGTTATTATTATACTGTAGACCATATTGGTCTGTATGTGGAACCTGAACTAAAATGAGTTTGACTCCTTTGACGTTTCATATTTTCAGTGTAATTTTTGCACTTTGCTAATTCATCCCACAGGCCGGATTGGACCCTTTGGTGGGCCGCTTTTGGCCCACGGGCCGCATGTTTGACACCCCTGCCCTAATACATACAGAAGGGAACAGTTTATATGTCATTTATATATGACTTCTATGTGAATTGCATCTGTTCATTTCCAGATGTAACGGGTGATGGAAACATGCTATACTTTATTTAACCTCCTAAGACCCAGCTATGTATTTTAGTCCATGTTTGTGGACAAGAGTTCCACAAATTTATCTTAAAAAAATATATAATAAAGCCACTGCAAAGGACATTATGAGAAAAAAATGAAAATGTATCTGAAAAAATGCATCTGTGTCGTCCTGTTTTCATTCTCCTGTGTCTTAGACAGATAAAACACTAAACAAACCAGAACGTTTGACAAAAAACATTTGAAAAACAGGCAAATAACCTGATAGATTTGGTACATAAATATATGAAGGACCCATGTTTAAGACATTAGAGGCAGATTATTTTATTTTCAGGACATTATAGGGTTAGTGGGTTTGGGTTAATGCATGTGTTTTATTCATGGCTGATGGCGGAGCTTTAACTGCTCTTATAAATAGTTTCCTCTTCACCATCTGGACTCAACTTTCCAGATTGGACCTGTTTATATTTAGCGTCAGGACACAGATTTAGACGTAGATGAGCAGACCTGATGAGCAGAGGTCCGACATCATGAGACCTACTGAGACATAGACAGCAAGCACGCTCAGTTCAGGTCTCATTAGGTGTAGTATGTGACATCCAAAGGTCAGACCTGCTATTTTCACTCTGTAATTAAAGCCATGATTTACACCCAGATGTAAAACCACTAAGGCCTTCCATACATCATACAGATTTGGTGTAGAAAGGATGTGTGTGACTGACCACCAGATACTTGATGCATTTTTGCTATAGATTAGGTCAAAGCTCTGCATTCATCACCTGGGTGTGATTATGTGATTGGTCATTATCGATCTGTTTAACCAATACAACTGTTGACAGTCATTTACATAAAACCAGATGATCACAGGAACACAACTGTCATGATTTTCCACAGGTTGGAGTCTTGACTGATGCTCTTTTTATAATCCTCTTACATCCCTCTTTCCTTCACACATTTCACTTATGTGGTTTATGTATTTAAACTACTATTTATATCATATCTTAATCTGTGTGGGTGTTAATCCATATGTTAATAGCCATAGGTGTCGTAGAGGGGGTGTGTCCCTGGGGGTAGGGTCATTCAGGGTTGTTGGTGAGGGGGGTGGGTCACTGTCCAAATCCTTTGGGGGGGGATTCTTTGGTTCCAGGTGAGTCCAGGTGTTGAAGGTTGTTAGTGTCCAACTGTTGGTGAATGTTCTTTAAATGCTGTTGGAGGTTTTGGATCAGTACTGTCTCAGACCTCCACCTCTGTTCATGGAAGGATTCTCCACTTTCACCCTAAAGTCTTCTTTGACTTTTCTCTCCAACCGTTTGTCTTCTCTGTCCAATATCCTGACATTGCTGTTCTTGAAGGAGTGTCCTTCTTCTTCCAGGTACAGATAGACTGCAGAGTCTTGCCCTGAGGTGGAGGTTCTCCAGTGTTGATGCGTTTATGGGGGGGTTGTTTGGTTTCTCCTATGTACCAGTCCCTCCATTCCTCAGTCCACTCAACGGCCTAGACCACGGTGCTTTGCTTCTCCCTCGGTAGTTTGTCCTTAGGATGGACCACAACCTGTCTCAGGGTGTTGGTGGGTTTGAAATATACCAGGATATTATGCAGGTTGAAAATCCTTGGTAGTTTTTCAGAGGCAGAACCGAGAAGAATGATGACCTGGGCAAATGAGAACCTACACAGATGTTTTTTTAAGTACATCTGTGAAACTCTTGTCCTCTACGGTGCATTGCTGGGTCTGAAGAGGTTAAACTTTTGTTCACAACACCTAGGAAAAATCAAATTTTTATTTATAGGTTTCACCATTATTTTTTAATAAATTGTTCCACATCTTCATCATTAAACTATTAACCTTTGAATGTATGATTCATTTTAAATACTCATATAAATTCAACCATATGTTCAATAGTTAAATTTCCAATTGTGCTGATAGAACAGACCTTGTTCTTTCCATAGACATCTGAGTATGCTCAGTTCACCCCCACCACCTGTGTAACAGCGGGTAAAACAGTGAGTGAGACCGACTCACTATAAAAATAGATCGTTTGGGCTTTTTTTTTTTTTTTTAAACACCATTTTCATTGTGGTTTTTTGTTTTTACTGTTGTTTCCAGTGTTGGGGTGAATTTCCTTTATTTTTTTTCATTAAAATAATGTATCAGGGGTTAAAGGGTTAATTTGATTCTTCTATAATATAGTGTCTTAAAAACAACAGAAAAAGACAAATCAATGATCACTTTATTATTTTTATATACACTTTTAAGTTCTCAAATGTGTTATTTTGGAGAATATTCTCATTTTCTTTCTTCCTATGAGTCTAAATGTCATATTTGTGCATAAACACAGAACTGAAGTTGTGTGAAATTCTCTTCCACTGTCCTTTTTTCCCACCATACAACAGACCCATGAGGACTGTGGACACGTCTTTCATTGTAAATGTTGAGATGGGCGGTGGTGTTGGGTCTCACCATGTGTGGCTGGCATGTCTCTCCTCTATAGCTGCGAACGTCCTCCAGGTCCAGAGTGGCTGTGACGACCTCCTTGAACACACAGACGGGTGGTTTGTGTTGAACTGATGTTGACCACACATCTGCAGACAGACAGTCCACATACGTACCACGTCACTGAGGGAGAACTGTGCTCCCTGAACCACCACGTCCCCGTTGATGGCCACCATCGCACAGCCGTCGTAATAGACTCGGTCTCCATCACAGCCCCTCTGGTTGGAGTACAGGTAGATACCCCCGCACTGCAAAACACCACCGATGAAATGGATTACATATGGACAGGCATGGGGAGGGATTTCAGTCTATTAACCCTTTATAGGTCACTCATAAAAATACTCTGAAATTCAACGTTTCAACCTTAGTGTGTTATCAGAGGACATAATTACTTTTGTGAAATTTTTCAAAATTTTGTATTATGTAGAAAATCAAGGTCAGTGAAGTTACCATATTTGGTTCCATGCCAATAAGTGGCAAAAAAAACTTCTCAATTTCACCCTTAGTGTGTTATCGGAGGACATAAGATTTTATTAATTATGTTAAATTTTTGAAAATTTTTTATTGTTATGTAGAAAATCAAAGTCAGTGAAGTGACCATATTTGGTTCTTTACCTCTAAGTAGCGAAAAAAAAAATCCAATAAATAAATTTTAAAAAATACAAGACAAACACATGTGAGGTGAAAGGAACAACATGCGTTACAGACCTTGGAGACCACACTGGACCTGAGATTGGGGACTCACTGTCCTCACTGGAACTGGTGATGTCATTGTCTTGTAATGAGTGCGGAAATTACCAAAAATAGTCATTTGCCTGATAAAGGCTAAACCCCACACCCTTTTTTTGTTGTTGATTTATTTAAGCAGTGGACGTGGAAATACAGTCTATGAAAAAGCAAACCTCTTCTAAAGTAAACAAAGGGGAGGGTACAAAATTTGGGATTAAATAAAACAAACTGTGTAGACATGTTCATGGTGTGTGCCCTTGTAATTAGGCCATAAAATAGGGGTGTCAAACATATGGTCCGGGGGCCAAAACCAGCCCACCAAAGGGTAAAATCCGGCCCATGAGACGAATGTGTGAAATGCAAAAATTACACTGAAGATATGAACAATCAGGGGTGTTTAGTTAAGGACATTCAGACCAATATGATCTACAGAGGGTCAGACCAGTTAAATACTATCAGAATAACCTTGAAATAATGACAACTACAAATGTTTTTATTAAATGTCTGTGACATGGTGAAAACATAGGAAAAGTGGGTGTTTATAGATGGTAATGAATGTCAGTGTACCTTAGCAGTGGCAGATTTGATCAGGTTAACCCTTTGGTCGGCTTTACGCAGCTCATGATGACTCGCTGAGGAATTGGTGAAGATCTCCACCCCATCCAGACTCATCTGAATATGAGGACTGAAGAAGGAAACAGGACAGGAACCAGGTCATTCATACACATCAGACATTTAACCCCTTAAACAGCTAACCGCTTAAACAGTAAACCCTTTAAACAGTAAACCCTTTTAACAGTAAACCCTTTTAACAGTAAACCCTTGAAACAGCTAACCCTTTAAACAATTAACCCTTTAAACAGCTAACCCTTTAAACAGCTAACCCTTTAAACAGCTAACCCTTTAAACAATTAACCCTGTAAACAGTTAACCCCTTAAACAGTTAACCCTTACAAGTGTTAAGTATATTTAACCCTTATTTAACCCTTGTGCTTATATTTAACCCCTGTACTTGTATTTAACCCTTGTACTTATATTTAGCCCTTGTACTTGTACTGTCCTCTTTACCTTCTGGGGCTCCAGAGTTCTTGACATAACTCAGAGCCGATACATGTGTCCTTAGTGGAGAGCACACAGTCACCAAATGGCACTGTATCCTTCAAATAGACACAGTAAAGACATTAAATATACAGTGTCTCTGTGGTTTGTCTTTAACTCTTTAACCTAAATCAGGATCAACTCTTACCTGCCCTGTTACTTCCTGGATCATTCGGGGAAGAAAATACTCCTCCACCTGCCTTGAAGAAACAGGAACGACAGTTCATACAAGCATTTAATGATCCATTAGAATTATTAAACTTATTCAACAGTCGAGGAAGCAACAGAATGAAGTAAAAGAAAAAGTGTATATGCATAAGGATAGTGAAAAAAACGATAATAATAATAATAATAATAAGAAGAAGAAGAAGAAGAAGCAGAAGTAGAAGAAGAAGAATTATACAGTCTATATGCTACATATGTGGTACTACTAGGTTTCATACTGGCAAAAATTGTGACTCCTAGAATTTAGGAAAATGTATTTATTTACTCCAACGCCTCGATTCCCACTGATCTGAGCCATTTCCCACCAGGGGTTGCAAAGTTACAGATAACTGGTTCCTAATTTCAATATAAATTGTTGGGTTGGAATGGGTGGAACTGAGTCGACTAAGGTTACTGTCTGCACCTTGGACATTCAACAGACACATTTAAACACAACACAGCCAACAAATTTATGGCAACATAACTTAAGAACTATCATATCAAATTTAACACCTTTTAAAGACTTTTTTAAGGTATTAAATGCCAATTTGAAAAGTCAATACTTTTAAGACTTTTTAAGACCCCGTGGGAACCCTGAGTATAGTACAGTATAGTATAGCATAGTATAGTGTAGCATAGAGTCAGTGTTATATTCAGTGTGAATTTTTCAGACATATTCTGTTGCAGACATCTGAGTAATGACTAACCTTAACTGGTTCCACGGTGAGAACCAGCGCATTTCTCTGTGGAGGCCACAGTTGGCCATCATCATCTTAGGCCTGATCAGCAGGATCCTCCTACAGGATGGAACAACAATATCTTCTCTTTACATGCAGCTGAATAAAGTAAATCAGTAAAAACAGTGTTCTTATAGATACATGTAAAGACATCAAAAAAACAATGCACCATATTTATATGATTACGTACCTGTTAAGGAACAGGACTCGACAAATGTAGCGCACGTTATGGTGCATGATGGGCCTGAAAAGGACAAAAAATAACAACAAATACAACTTAGAGCACAATAGTTTTGTACTTCGTAGCTTTAAAGTGTTTGTGTTTGCTTCCTGAAAGAGGCCACACAGTCCGAACTTTTAAGCAAACAGATCAAAAATATACAAATACAACCAGCAATGTCTTTGTATACGAGATTAACTTTAAACCTTAAAGACCCAGTTCTACTTTTGTCAGTTCCTAAATGAATCTTTCTCTCTATTTAACCTTAAGTGATTTATCACCATTTATTAGAATATTCACTGCATTTTGCGTTTTTTCAGTGGAAATCATGTATTTTCCTGTATTTACAGTAATTGACCAATCATGTAAATGTTCATTAAAGCTCAGATTAAAGCTGAGGGTTATTATATCAGAAACAGAGAAAACTGAATAAACTGTGTCTTTTTCAGTCCAATCTGTCATTAACTGAACATAAACCCAGTGTGTCCAATCACTGTCACTGATCCAACTCCATGGGTTTTACCGGTCAACAATGTTGTAGAAGATGACAGTGTTTCCATGGTAACAATGGAGCCTCTGAACGTCCAAATGGGTCATATCTGATGACCATGAAAAGATGAATAACTGTATTTTACACCAATTATTGACATGTATTGATAGGATTAGTGGATCAACAGGTATTAAACAGTTACATCAGTAGATGGTTTAAATTAAAGGTGGATGTTTGGGTCTTAAAGGGTTAAAGGTGGATGTTTGGGTCTTTATGGGTTAAAGAGGGCGTTGTTATCTCCATAATGGACGACACTGATGTTTGCTGAAGCTGATACCAACATTCCCACGTCACAGATGATGTCCTGGGTGATGGGAGACTCCAGAAGTTTCTTCAGGACCTCAAAGCTGTGGAGTAACGTGTCCGACTCGTAGAAGTGATCAGCACAGCCATACCCGCTTCAACAAATATGTGGGAAGTCAAAGAAAAACACTGACTGATCAGATACAACAGAAAAAAGGAAATAAGAGCAGAAGGTTTCAGGAGAATTTTAGACGAAGATATGCATCAGCCATTATTATCAGTACCCCCACACCTTATTCTTCAACACCTGCATTCATGTTTGATCCCATCTGGGCTTTTTAGTTAAAAAGATATTAATATGTTAACGTCTACCTGGAATCATGGCTCAGGGGTTAAAGGGTTAACTCTAAAACATAAAAGCTGCCTCTGGTTGATTTCTTTGTTTGACACTCCTTTACATGTATATGTCTTATTACCAGATCTCCAGCTCTGGACCCAATCTGTATTTGGCTCCACGTGACTTAGCGACCTCAATGCCTGCACAGAAACAGACAGACAGACAGATGGACTGAATTATTGTTGGTTGTTTTAATACAAAGACTAAAGGTATCACCATCAACATTATTTTCAATGCCTTAAACTAAACCTTTATGTCTAAATTTCTCCTGAGCAGTATTTATGTCACATGTCACGTTATCCTTAAATGATAACGACACTTTACTGCAGGGGTGTCCAACACGCGGCCCGGGGGTCAAAACCGGCCCACTGAGGGTTCCAATCCGGCCCATGGGATGAATTTGCAAAGTGCAAAAATTACACTTAAGATATTAACAGTCTAAGGTGTTGAACTGGTTTTAGTTCAGGTTCCACATTCAGACCAATATGATCTAAAGTAAAATAGTAACAGAATAACCTACAAATAATAACTCCAAATTTTTCTCTGTTTTAGTGCAAAAAAATAACATTAAAGTATGAAAATATTTACATTAACAACTATCCTATAACAATAAAATGTGAACAACCCGAAATGTCTAAACAAAATTAAGTGTAATTGTACCAATATTCTGCCTGTTATTAAATGTTTTGTGCCTTTGTAGATCTGATCTGTAATAAACATATACATGATAGGTTTACGCAGAATATTGTTAAAATTGCACTTACTTTTCTGAAGAAATTTCAGTTTTTTCAGGTTATTCACATCTTTTTGTTTTGAAAGTTTGCAAATGTTAATATATTCATCATTTAATATAATTTAATGGGGGGTTTTTGCACGAAAACAAAAAAATGTTGTAGTTGTCATTATTTTTAGGTTATTCTGTTATTGATTTACTGGTCTGACCCAGTTGAGACCACATTGGGCTGAATGTGGAACCTGAACTAACATGAATATGACATCCCCGATTTATTGTGTTCAGTGAGTTGCACTGCACAACTTTTCAGAATAATGCCAATACGTCAATATAAGATGTTTGTAGAAGATAACCCGTGGAATTCCTGGGTTTGTATCAGGTACATGCTTTCAAATGACAAAAAGGGCCATGAAGAATTTAGCAACTCCAACAAGTACAGTATAAAACGGAATAATATATGGAATATATACAGTATATATATGGCATTTTTGACAAGGAACTGAGGATGTGATTCAAAGGACAGATGTTGAACTAATAAAAATACATAATAGTGATGCAGGTTCACAGTGTGTGGTTGTTTTAAGGAAGGTCAGTTGATGTTTTTGTTTCTGTTATTTATACTTATTTTCTATCGGTTACAATCTGACTATTTATGAAACTGTTGGGAGAAAAATAATCTTTGCTGTTTTTGTTTCACAGTTGCTTAAACCTAAAGAGTGGAGTACAAAGGGTCGGTGTAATGAGCTATGGCTTTTCAATCAATAATGTTTTGTTATTTATGTGACTCAAGGTCTTTTTGACTACAGTTTGTATTATTAATGGAAATATTTCAATAGACTGGAATTAAATATCACTGAGATGAACTGATAAGTAGTCTACTTCATCACTGGTTATATGCAGGTCTATTTTAGCTATGACACCGAGTTAAAAAGCAGCAGTATTGACAAAGCTTGTAGGGGAATATAGACTAGACAAATATGTTTAAGCTGATTTTACTCAACATGTGATACATTACGTAAGTCACCGCAAGACTTAAGCTAACGCTAGCTAGTAGGCTAATAAAGTGGCTAATAATATGTATTTTTTGGTCTTTCAAGAAGTACTAATTACTTTTATTTTTATTCCACACCTAATATTTAATTCTAGAAGTCAAACCAAGGTGAATTTAACAGGTTTTGTAAAGTAGAATTAATGGCATAACTTCAAAGTGTCGTATCTATAACGTTAGCTAACCCTCCAACACCACACCTGACAACATTAATGCAGGTTAAACAGTCTGGTAGTAAAAGTTCCACTTACTTTTCAGTATTCGAGCCAGATTTCCATCAAAGTCTAAAGCCCACTGATTCAATGAGCAAGTTGCAAGAGTCACCTTTCGGCCCATGTTCCTGTAGTTTTACGGTTAAAACTGTGAAAACGTAGAAAACCAAAAATAGATCCCAGTGTAAGAGTTGACGGGACAGTCTGAACAGACAGACTTTAAAGGTAAATGTCAGAGTTATATGACTGGCATTCACACTGAGGACATGAACACAGACAGCTGCTCTTCTTCATGAGGTTTAACGGTGGTCAGTAAGCCTGCATTAAGACTCACTAGCGCCACCTGTAGGCCTGGATGAGGATCAGCAGAAAAACAAACTAAACAGAAGAGGATGGAAGACAAAATTAAAAAAAACAAATACATATGAACCCTTCAGGACTGCTGTACGCGTTTAGTTCTTCATTTCATTTAATTTCATTTTATTTTTAACAATGTTTTAAACACAGTTTTATTTTAACATCACATTCTAATGATTCATTCTTTCTTTCTTTTTATTTTATTGAGCTAATTAAGGAAAGGTCTTTCAATAAAGAAATTCTTTCTGTGATGGCCCTGACCAGTTGGTGGTTTGGGTACTGTGTGTTTTGTCTCTGTGTTCCAGAGAGTTGGCTCCATCTGG
>JAPQRQ010000018.1:3259024-3274943 GCA_037367365.1 Apogon talboti | reverse complement strand
CATATATGACTTCTATCAGTGATCAATAGGAACTAGATTGATATGTGGAACCATTTACATGTTATAAACCATCAACAAATGGACCAGTAGAAGGAAAGGAACATTTTAAAAAATCATCAAAAAATTTCAAATATCAAAATTTCTCAAAACTGTAAACAGATTTTGTAGACATTTCCCAAGGAAGACACATATAAAATCTGAAATGAATCCGACCAGTAGATCAGTCAGAGAAGATGTTTGAAGAAATTGCTAATGAAGACGATGATGAAGATAAAGATGAAGCCGATGCCGGACACAACGCCTTCATAATAACTTATGGCCAATCAGCCAGTGAGTTAATGCAAGGCAGCTTTATGTTAAGGATTAATGAGGTCAGTGACTGGAATGGGTCTGTGTGTGTGTCTGATTTGATCTCATATAAGACATTAAGACAGAGATGACATTAACAGAAGGCTTGTGTTTATTGTTTTTTCATTATTATAAAGTCATCTGTCATGTCTACTACATTTTCCCATTTTAAGACTTGAAAACATTGTGTTTCATACACAACCAGGAAAAGAATGAAGTCCTGGCTGTATATTTCTATTGAATTGGCCAAAGTGTGGCCGTTTGCTCACATTAAGTCACTATGGAGCTGGGTGTTTTTCCATTATCCTCTGTAGGGTAGGGGGCTGCAGCCTATCCAAGCCCAGCCCAACCATCTGCTGTCATATTTGGATTTAGAGTGACCAATGTGGACTGCGGGAGGAATTCAGAGTACCCACAAGGAACCAACAATGACTCAAGGAAAACATACAAACACCACAAAGAAACCAATATGACACCTGAAGGATTAAAACCAATGAAGGAAACATGTAACATCTCAAATACCACCTCATTCTTCATTGAACAGCTGTATCAGATTTGGACTTGGCTCTTTGGGCCTCCAGACTCCAGCTCAGACCCAAAGGACGCTAACCTTCATAATGAATCTTCTCAGTGCACCACAGTTAGTCGTGGAGTTCCTCAAGGCTTGGTTCTTGGATCAATACTGTTTATGTTATACATGCTTATACAAGTACCATGAGATGACTTCTGTTATGATGTGGCACTATATAAATAAAATTTGATTGATTGATTGATTGATTGATTGATTGATTGATTGATTGATAACCTACCTGAGGACCAATCTGCAACGGTATTCCCATTTATTCAAGTTAGTAATATGTGTTACTGACAAGAATAACCTGTCCAGATACATGTAGGCCTTCAAAAGTAACAGAACATGTCAGTTTACCTGATATTTTTGTTTGTCCATATAGTCATAGGTAAAACTAGCAGCCATTATTTACACTCCTCTTTTCAGATGTTTTCAGCAAAGGCTCCTGTAAACCACTGACAGAGTAAAGGAACAGGGGACGGGGGTGGGGGTGGGGGGTCTGGGCAGGTTTTGCATATTTATGTGCATATGCTGTGGTTCTTGATGAAAAGCCTTTAGATACAAAACATCAGGGAAGTCACTCAAATGAAACACTGTTTTGCAAGACTTCAAACGGATGATTCCTGGGTTGAATCTCTGGTATTAGTCTGAAACATTTCCATTTTCCATTAATTAACTTTAAGATAATTCACTCAATTAACAAACAGATGGAGCGCAATATAATGATAATGAGCCAGGAAACCATGTCAAATCATAACCAACACATTTGTGTTGAATTAAGCTATTTTATACAAATGTTAAAATACACTTCCACCCCCAGCACTGATAAAGAATAAAACAGTCTTGTCCACATGGATTAGAGATTGACTAAAGGGAATCTATCAAATATCAAAAGAATCAAAGTGCAGAACAACTGCCAGTTCATCATCAGTTCAAAACTCCCAGTTTTGCTGCAATAAAACAGGACCAACTCAGATCCATTAAGTACACTCTGAACTTGTACTGGTACTGGTACAGGCCTGTTTGTTCAATGTCCTGGTTTGAAGTTTAAAGACAGGAGTAAGGACTTGAAACTTTAGGTTAAGTTATTGATGGGAAATGAGGGTGGATTAAATAAGTTTTCTTCTTCTTCCCACTCCTTTTTAAGCATAAAGGAATGAATTGAAATATTGAAATTATGTATTCTGTTGAATGCATTTGTGTTGTCATTTGTGTTGTACAGTACAATGCTTACGCAACTGCTCGAAATAAATAAATGAATGAATGGATGGATGAATGAATGAATGAAATGAATTTGGCTCCGACTGAATCTCAGTGTTGTACCAGAACACACTTAGAACCAAATCAATGCTTTGTATCCACCGACTGTATCAGTCACAGAATTTAAAAAAGCCCATTGTTTACATAGTTTTGTAGTCGCTTATTTTGACAGTTGCTCAAAATAACACTGTCAAAAAGTGCCACATCCTCACATCCTGATAGTTTACATTATAGCTCTGTTAGCTTAGCTGTGTTTTTAGACTAAAACAGCCACAGTAAAACCACTGATCCCCTGTTTTCTGTTGGTTTGTGTTGTCAATAACTGAACTAAAGATCTTCTTGAATCCAACAAACAAGGCCAGAACTGTCACAGTTTAGTCTGAACCAGGGATCAACAAATGGTAACTTAGCAAAGATAAGAACATCCCATAATAACTTCATACCTTCAGAAGCCACAGAATCAAACTGACCAGTGTAGAAGAAATGCTGACATGTTCCACCCAACTGCATTCTGTACATTTATTACTCACTACTGCCTCTAGTGGTCATATCCATCCCCTGCCTTGTCAGTGTAAATAAATTCAGTCTGGATTTTTATAATCCAATACACTGGTGTCTTCATAGTTCTTTCTTCTACTCTAATAATAATTTCAGACCATTTAAAAAAATGCAAATAAATAAATTAATTAAAGTCAAGGTACTACATGTAGCCTCTTTAAAGTATAAAGGCTTCAACAGCACAACGGTAACACTTTACAATTAACATGAGGTATTGTCTTACTCTGTTTATCATTATGCAAATGAATAACGTTTCAGTCATGTTTTGCTACTTCACACTGTTCTGGTTATTGTTAGAAGTACGAGCGAGAACACTTAGCTAAATGAGCGTATGCAGGAGTACTCAGAATCATGGGGAAGTGTTAATTACATTACACACACACACACACACACACACACACACACACACACAAAGACAGAACAAAAGGCAACATACTTAGCAGCTGTAGCAAATTGACTTACAATTAAAAAGCCCATTAAATTTTGTGAAACAACATACAGAGACTATGGAGGAACAGACTGAACACAACTCCGGACCACAGGGAGAGAGAATAAAGTCATAATGTCGGTGAGACTAGTGAATGCACCACTGTGTAATGGATACAAGTCTGCAGAGGTGTAGAACAAATGAACACCAATGAGCCTGACAGTGCTCAGGTTGGATCATAGGAAACTCATTCTATATAAACTAGAACCATTAAGACATTCTCAACAAGTAACGTAAGTGCAGTGACAGGTACCTGAACTGGTACAGACATTTGGACCTCTCATTCCCATGTGAATGGAGTTAAAGTCACAGACTACAAACTCTGGTTTCTGTGCATTTGTGTGGATGAGCAAAACAAAGAGATTGTTAAAGGATGGCACAACATCCCATAATAGCATGTCTATTATTGCTTTGTGTATTGATCCTGCACCTGAAACACCAACTCCAGGTGTATAAACCAGCGGATGACCTGCAGTAGATGGAGGTGAGCATTGATACCTTTAGGAGACGGACCGGTGTGATGTATGCATCCACAGCATGGAAAGAAATCACTTCCACAACCAACACTTAAAGTGTCCCTGTACTGGTCATGTTTACGATGTTAAATGCGTTTTTGTGTTTTACTTATGAGAAACTTACTTATGAGAAACAGAGGTGCAAATTCAGTAAAAAGAATAACCATAAATGCACCACACTGGACCTCTATATGAAGTAAATTACAGGCAGGGGCTGAACCTATGGGAACAGCCATTATCAGGTGGAAGAGACGGACAATCGCTGTTTCCAGGTGATCAGTGCAAGTAAACCAGTAGCAGTCAGTGAGACAGATTGAGTTAAAGTATGTGTTGGTGTTTGTTCAGTCGTAACCTTTCCACTCCTCCATTGTCCTAGAGATGCGACCCATCACTGGTTGATACTGTGTCATCTTAGACTGGTGTCTACACGGGGTCAGTGACCAGTCCACCTCAGCCCAGGTCCCAGTACAACCAGTCTGGGTCAGCACTGGTGCTGGAAGGAGGAAACACGTCTGTGACCATGTCTGACTGACTGACTGACTACCCTTCATTTTACCAGGTAGGTCAGTAGAGAACCAATTCTCATTTATAATGACGACCTGGTCATGAGGAAGCATGTCATGTCATGTGGACAGAAGGAATATTCAATTAGACAGATATCCATATTAGTGTGCACATGGGATAAAAGGCAGGAAAACCCCAAACTTTTGTACACTTAACCCTTTAACCCCTGAGCCATGATTCCAGGTGCACATTAACATATTAATCCTTTAACGCCTAAGCCGTGATTCCAGGCCAACGTTAACATATTAATGAGTCAGAATTTATCCTCTACTCTACTAGGAGGTCAGATCCAGGGTTAAATGCTTTAAGGTCTGATCAGGTATCCTGTTTTAATGCATCCTGATGGTATTTCGATAACAGCAGGCGGGAGCATATCCCTCCTCAGCAGTACTGTACCTGCCAATCACATGTGAGAATGGGGTTCAATTCCCAGACAGGACGGCGAATGCACAAACAAGTGTGACCTATTCCCATCAGATTAGACACATGGTTTTCCCAGCAGGACAATCAGCTTTGAGCACGGCGGATCGATGTGCTGCAGCGATGCCCCTGGGACGGCAGTGTCCCCTCTCCACCCAATGTCCCCACAGACATCATTAAAGTTGGATTTGATCTTATCTCACCCTACCTGCTTCATTAACCCTTAGGCTGCCACCTCTCTTACCTAAAGCCTCCAGACTAATGGCAGTGTGTGACTCTTTCAGCAACAGTGGCTCTGTAATAGTCCAGCTGCTATTCCTGGAGATGACTTTGGGCCACTCGTCTCTTAGAAAGCAAGGTCAGTGCTAACAGCTATAGAGGAAGATAATGATTTTGAGGGATCATTAGGGTGTTTCAGTTATCAATGTGGAGGTGAAAACACATTTAGAGTCATTTCCCCGTCCCCCATCCTGTTACCGTCATACAGAATGTGGCTGCTGCACGTCACTGACTAACTGCTAATGCTGTGTTGACAAAAGCATTATCCATCTGCAGAGGAGGACATGGACAGCCCTGTGGAACGGGACGGGGCTAATCACTCAGATGTTTGGGTCATGGGGGTTATCTGGCCCCAGGGCTGCATTAGCTGCCAGAGGAGGGAAAATATGATGCACATTCTGGATCATAATCATTTCTGTTTTATTAGATAATATTTGTGTAGGTATACACACCTCTAACTCCAAAAGGAAACTATTGACATCATCTGGAAAAGCATGTCACCTCAATGAGGGAATGATCATTTTTACTTAACCCTTTAACCCCTGAGCTGTGACTCCAAGTAAACGTTAACCTATTAACCCTTTAACCCCTAAGCCATGATTCCAGGTAAACGTTAACCTGTTAATGACCAGGACACTATCAGTAAAACCATAGAAAAGGAGAGTGGATGAGCAGAGACAGTGACAGTGTGTTTGAGGAGGAGGGTATTGAAAGTGGAAGAGCATCGGGGTCAGAATGCCTGCAGCCAAACCCTGCTCTCTGAGCAGAGGTGACACTGAATGCCAGATCTGGGTGCTCAGTCTCTATAGAACGGGACAACTTATTAGTCTCAGAGTGCTCCTTACATAATGATGCCTTCAAGCCACATAAAACATCTTCACAGGTTATCGGCACTGAATGAAAAAAAGAAAAACAGATATGGAAGGGTGAATTTGAGGTTAGACCAGACCAAAGCCAAGTATCTTCTCTGTAAACCTACTGTTGTTCTTTGTACCTTTCCATGGACAGTTGGTGAATTTCAATAAATATTGGACTTACGTTCGTCAAGTGTCCAAATGAAATTACATGCAGATGTTATATGTCTGGGATGTAGAGAGGAGACTATTTAGGATATTTCATTGTTCAAGTCATTATTGTAAATAAGACTGTTTCCTGAAGGATGTACCTGGTTAAATAAAGGTTAAATAAAAAAAAGGAAACTAGAAAAGGAAACAATCTATGATCTGAATCATAATTTTCTCACCTTATATTAAATCTAAGTGAGTTACAACCAAACTATAACAAGGTTTCCTTTACTTTTGCCAAGACTGACATTTTTAAATTCTTGTCTAAAAACTCATCCGTTTGTACCAATATTATTGCAGTATCTTGACTACAGCTAAAAGAATCAAATCTGTTCATTGATGAAATAAACACCAGTAAACAATTTTGTCATTATTTCCTGAACAGCAGCAAAACAACACATTACACAAACTGCAGGTTAAAGCAGATTAAAATTCTATGATTTTCATGTGGGCAGATGCCAAGGAAAAAAACTGACTTTAATAAATGTACCATTGACATTTACTGAGTGTATTTCTAAGCTAACAGTAACTAATGTTCCACAATGCTGCTACTGTAGAAGAGCTGAAGAGAGGCACTGAAGTACTCCGGAGTATGGGTTATGATCTTCAGTGTGTTACAGCTATTATCATGGATGTAGGACTCTGAGATCATAATGAGTTCAGGAATGGAGTTAGCTAAAAGCACAAAACTCCAAACTTCACATAAAAACGTGCAGCCCTTAAATCCAGCCCATTTCAGTCCACCCTGATCGTTTCCTTTAGACCGAGTATGATTTCCAAACCCATCTTCTTGTCTTTACTGGGTTTCTGTGCTGGATAAGCAGAGATCAGAGCACATCTCTGAGGTGACATATCCTTTTTGTTAGAGGCTTCCAGTTCTCACCTACACATGTGCTGTCGCTGTGTTTACTCAGGCTTCAGGCAATGTCACATTTAATAAAAAAGAGAGATTCCTCCAGGTCTGTTGGGCATTAAGGAAGACGCTTCATCCTCTGTTAAACTGTGTGAATAACTTAGTTTTATTTAAATAGAACATATGTCTACATATATCTATATCAGCACATAAGATCCTTAAAACAGTGCTTAAGATAAGTATTGGAACGACATTGTCTGTTTATGACGGTCTAATCCCACCAGATAGGACCATTACTGGAAAATATGTCCATGAAATACTCAAAAGCCTGTGTCATTATCATGCACTTGAAGCGGTTACCTGACTTAGAGTAAACAATCTGAACATCTGGAAAACAGGCAGTGCTTCATTTTGTTCTATTAAAGCACGGGTGTCAAACATACGGCCCGTGGGCCAAAACTGGCCCGCTACATGTTCCAATCCGGCCGGGGGGATGAGTTTTCAAAGTGCAAAATTGACACTGACAGTGTCTGCAGTTCAATGGTGTCAAACTCATTTCACCCCAAGTTGATCACAAGTGGGTCAGACCCGTAAAATAATAGCAGAATAATCTGTAAATAACGACAACACCAAATTCCAAACTGTAAAATTTCAACATTATGCTTGTTACTAAATGTTTTGTGCCTTTGTAGATCCACTGCCATCTGTAATGCACATAATAATGTGTAAATGATTAGTTGAGGCATAATATTGTTACAATTACAGGTATTTTCCTTAAGACATTTCAGGTTGTTCGGGTTATTCATTATCTTTTTGCAAAAGGAATGTTTGCTAATGTAGACATTTTAACATTTTCAGAACTTAATCTTACTTTGTTGCATTAAAACAAAGAGAAAAATTTGGAATTGTCAATATAGGTTATTTTTCTGTTACTTTACTGGTCTGACCCACTTGAGGTCATATTGGGCTGAATGTGGCCCCTGAACTAAAATGAGTTGGACCCACTGTATTAAAGGATAGAAATGTATTACATGTTACATGCAAAATGTTGAGGAAAAGAACGTATAAATGTCCCTCCTCCTTATGGTTTTCCTTCTCCTCCTTATGGTTTTAGTCTTGCAGCCTTGTTTGCATTAAAGATTTCATGCTTAATCAGACATGATGTTAAATGGGGTGTGGGGCTTCGAAAGACTTTTCTTCCATGCCCGGAGACTGATCAATATCAATCTCATCATTACGATGGTTAATCATACTCAGAGGGAAGATAAAACTACAGCGGGAACCCCAACCCTGGCGTGGCAGCTCCAGTGGTGGATCCATGCGCCCTGAGGTTGCAGAATGCCCGTGTGCACTGGGACTCTGCATGTCTGGGGCTCATTCCTCTGCCTTTGTTGTTCCTGTTGAGATAAATTAAGCATGACTTGGGTAGGCTATCTATGGAGCCTTGAGGAGGACCTCAGCTGTGCAAGTCTCCTCTGCCCTGAGGATCCAGAGACTAACTCAGATAACCCTCCATAACCCTGGTTTTTAACTCAGCCTCTCTTTGTATTCACGCCCTCCTTGCTTGAGTTTCAACACTGAGTTAAGTCACTGAGTGAAACTGTTCACCCTCTGGGGTTTCACAAAGACACATCGGACTCTGAACCATTCTGATGCTGCCTTAAATCTAAGTCTATCACCAATAACAAAGGACCACCAGATTATCTAAATGGAAGGCTTCTGTTTGCATGGGTGGACATTGACCACTACAAGCAACTGTTTATTTTGATGCATGTGATCAGTAAGTCTGTGAAGGATTGTGGTACGTGGTAAAAAAGAAGGAGGTTCATACAAACGGGACAGTGAATGCATCTATACACAGGTTGCATATGGATTTTTGGAGCCAAAAGGCCATTTCTGGACAAAAGGGTTGAGCTGTGGGAGAACGAGGGGTGACCGGTGATCTAATGTTTAGTGACAGTAAAATGATGAAGTTCATCAACATTTACGTAACGAAACATTTGAAGTCCGTCTTGTTAGGGTCGTTTATTTACAATAACTACAGTTAAGTTGTCCATTGGGATAAAACTTGTTTTATTCAATGAACAGAAGCTGAAGTCCGACTCAGCAGCAGAAATTGTAAGACAGGGCTGTCAAACTCATTTTAGTTCAGGTCCACATCTTCCCAATATGATCTGAAATGGGCCAGACCAGTAAAATAACAACATAACAACCTATAAATAATGTCAACCCCAAACCTATGTTTTAGAGTGGAAAATAGTAAATTACATGATGAAAAAGTTTACATCTACAAACTACCCTTTAAAAAAATGTGAATAACATGAACAACCTGGAATTTATTAAGAAAAATACGTGTGATTTTAACAACTTCTGCGTCAGTTTCTCATGTTCATTATAACGTACAGATCACAGTGGATCCACAAAAAGAGAAAACATGTAGGAACAGGCAGAATATGGTTAAAATTACACTGACTTTTCTTAAGACATTCCAGGTTGTTCATATTTGTTCAGGTTATTCACATTTGTTGTAAAAGGATAGTTTGTAAATGTGAACATTTTCATGTAATTGAACTTTTTTACACTAAAACAAGAGAAGAGTTGTCATTATTTATAGGTTATTATGGTAGTATTTTACTGCTCTGACCCACTGGAGATCAAATTGAACTAGCATGATTAATATCTTCAGTGTAATTTTTGTATTTCATAAATTCGTCCCATGGGCCGGATTGGACCCTTTGGAGGGCTGGTTTTGGTTCACGGGCTGAATGTTTGACACCCATGTTGTAAGATGACAAAACAAAGGAGAACATTGTGACTCCTGAATAAAATGGATTGACTTGAAAAGTTCAGTGGAAGTCAATGGAAATCAGGGATTTTTTTGAGCTGACATCTAGTGACAGTGTTACACTTTTGGGACACTTCCATAATGGTCTGAACTTCAAACCACAGTTTGTGTCCCTTGGTTGATATTAATTTATGATAATAGTTATAATGCTATGAGCAAAGTCAGTAAAATAATTATGGTATTTGATGATGATATGATACTATGAAATGTAAATGAAAAAGATGCCTTAGGGGCCAACTGGTACCATTTTTGCTGTTAAATTGTTTAATCCTCATAAACTTAGAATGAAAACTGGCCCAGGCTCCTTTAAATATGATTATCGTGAAAGCAAGACATAAATGGTTCGCTTCTAAAAAGATCTGCAGACATCTCTGTCTTGTTTCATGATGGAGGACAGGAAACAATGACTCGCAGCATCCCTCAGACAGGTGAAGTGAACATTAGGGCTGGTACGAGGACACACGCTAGGCTTTACCCTCACAGGACCTCAGCTGGGAAATAATCTGCATCGACTTCACTGTCTGCCCTTTTTCTATCAAAGCCCTGCGTCTCTGAAAGCAAAGTGCAGGGATCTGGCACAGCTCCATGTCCCAGGACTGGAGGAGCAGCAGGATTCCAGACTTCAACCCATGACAGAGTTTCTCTCAAGGAAGACTGAATGAGTGGTGGCATGCTAACAGTCGCTAATTAGCAATAAATTAGCCAATGGGAATGTCTTTGGTTTTACTGGACAAGTCAATATTCTGACTAGATCAAAGGTTTAGAACTGTTTGCATCCATCCATCATCCATCTATCCATCCATCCATCCCTTTAATGAAATCTTCATTTTTTATATATATATATCTATCTATATATATATAAAAACAGGTTAATTTCACACTTTTAACCTTCTTCATTGCATTAGGTTTGAATGAGTACAAATTCAAATTCAATCATACAAATTTAATAATTATCATGGATGTAGGACTCTGAGATCATAATGAGCTTAGTAATGGAGTTAGCTAAAAGCACAAAACAGACTCCAAACTTCACATAAAAATGTGCAGCCCTTAAATCCAGCCCATTTTGTCCACTCGTTTCCTTTACACTGAGTATGATTTCCAAACCCATCTTCTTGTCTTTACTGGGTTTCTGTTCTGGATAAGCAGAGATCAGAGCACATCTCTGAGGTGACATATCCTTCTTGTTAGATTAGATAAGGCTTCCAGTTCTCACCTACACATGTGCTGTCGCTGTAAAAATTACAGAATACATTTTCCAGAACTTTGCGGTGCAGTGGAAACACAAACCACACAGATTACCAGGAATTCTTTAACCCTGGAAATAAACTTTCCTAGAAATGTTGGTGGAAAAGGGGCTACAGTGACACTACATGAGTCCATAGTAAAGTCAGCCGGGTTCATCCTGTGGTCCACCAGATCATCTGTTTTCAAACTGTATTTTTTTCAGATATTTCAGTCTACTTCTCCATAAATCTGATCATATGGGTTTTGATATTAAGCCTCGAGGCAAACAGACTGTTTGTGTCTGTGTGTACATGAACAAACACACACTAAAGGACAGCAGCGTTTCCCACCATCTGCTCCGTGTACTCCAGTGATCCAGCTTGGATCTGAACATTAGACATTCACAAAGACTGTTTCTGTCTTTCTCTTTCTGTCTCAGAGCATTTCAGGAATTAAACAGCCCAGCCACGGAGGGTTAGATACCCAAACTCATGAATAGTGTTTTCTAATGTCTATGTTTGGGCTATTAATGGAGCTGAAATTTCAAAGAAACTTGATTTCATTAATACTTTAAACACTTTCAGCTACTCTATGATGGAAGGAGAATTTCATTATCATCCTCAGAGCTAAAGACTGAGGTTTATTCAGCTGTGAGCAGCGATAGTGGAGACCATTATTTGAAGAGAGCCGCTCAACAGAATTTGACTCAAATTGATTTGTGTTCGTTTCCATAATGTAACTCAGGCAAATAAGAAAAAAAGCCAAAATTCCACTGCCTACACCATCTAAAATGTGACTCACGCTCGTTGAAATTAGCATTCCCAATGCTGTTTATGCTCCAGCCACAGGCAGAAAGAGCCACAGCAGAGGACACAGATCTTCCATCTGTTTTACACAACATTAAATATTATGCTATATACATCCTGAGGTTATTTATCCTCATTTTTAGTCTAAAAACATCTGCCTGTTTTTCATCTAAATTCAAGTACACTGTAATCCTAGATGGCATGTTGACTTCAACAAATTAACGACACACATACTGGATTTTCATTTTCTTGCTTCCTTTCTTCTTGTTGCATCTGCTATATGTTCACAATAATCTGATTAACTTTTACACACAGGCCTGGACAAAAACAGTTCCACACTAATATTTATCCTCAGTCTTATTCACTCTGGTATCTTTCAATAAGCTCAAGCAATTTTTCTTGGTAGTTCTTCTAGGTTAATCCATATGCTAATGACTTGGATTAACACCTACACAGACCACTCCCCCCACAGGTTTATAACACCACTACCCCTACAGGTTTATAAGACCACTCCCCCTACGGGTGTATAAGACCACTCCCCCTACAGGTTTATAAGACCACTCCCCCTACAGGTGTATAAGACCACTCCCTCCACAGGTTTATACAAATCATGTCAATCCACAAAAGGTTAATATGGTTTTGTCCTTTCGTCCACATGACACCGGCGTTGTCGGTGCCCTGAAAAGGTATTTTTGGAGAGCAGGTCTCAGAGCAGGAAAAATCCCCCAGCACTGCCCTGGCGTTTCCATATGGATAAGCAAAACACTACTTTATGGAAACGATATCGCCATAGTACCATGTGACCAGAGGAAGAAAACTCCGGACATAACCTCATGCACACGCTCACCTCATTCTTCTGAGATTGGAATGTATCCTCTGTCTGTGTTTGTGTACAGCGCCACATATAGGTGTGGCATATGTATTATACCATTTTAACCCAGCGTTCCCGTTACCACCTGGACGCAGATACTTCTGGAAACGATACATGTATGAACACGAAACGTTCAGAATCCGCAAGTGTGATGCTTATTACTACAGTACTGTGGCAGCAGGGTGACAGGTGACCAGGCTACACATGATAGAACGAGGGCGCTGATTGGCTTTGTGGTAACAGACCAATGAGAGAGGTAGTCCCACAGTACTGTGGACATAGACACTTCTTAATCATATATTATGTTTGTTCCTGTATAAATAAAACTGAAAATTTAAATACCATTAAATTACAACCCATTTACTTAAAAAACGGTTGGTTTGTAAATTTCTTTAAACCATAAATGTATGTTTCATTTTTCCATTTCTAAATATCTGTATTTCATGTTATATTTTGTCACCTGCTCCTGATTTGGGTTTGGGTGGATGATGGATTTACAAAAGATATGATTTTGCCACCAAAGAGTGAAGTGTGCAATAATAATCTTTGGTTACAGGTCTCAAAAGACTTCAGTTGGGTTTAAATATGACACAAGGTGTTCTGAAAAATTTTTCTGACATTTTTGTTAAAACAACGTGGATAAATAGAAATGAAACATCTCCGTAGTTCACAAATATTGAATTGGTACATTTTGCATAAAAGTCCAATATCAACACTTTGCTCGATTAAACAACATCTTCAGTGAGTTTTACACTAATAAAACTGATAAAACAGAGAACATATTTTCACACTTACCCCCAGTTTGCGGCTGCGCATGCGGACGTAGCCTTGTTTGACGATGTCGTTGAAGTTGGAGGCCATCTTTTGGGGGCGGTAAGCTGCTCACCGTCGCCGTGGAGACCATCCAGTTCCGTCTTCTCTACTCAGTGTATGTTTTCCTCTTTCATCAAACAGCCTCACATCTCCTTCTTTCCTCCTGGTTCCTTTTGTTCCTTCTGACTGGTTTATCTCCTTCCTCTTCTTCTTCTTCTGTGGTTCTCGTATTCCTTCACACCACGGTTTCATTCATTCTCCGTCTGAAAGGTCTCGCCTCATCTCCCTCCTCGGCATCTCTAAGAAACGCAGAGACAAAGAGGTTGAGAGCAAGAAGCAGAAATGGTCATATATATATATATATTATTCATTACATGGTGCATGAGGAGCACAACATTATGGTCCATTATTCATGTTGGTGGCAGACACAGGCGTGTGTGTGTGTGTGTGTGTGTGTGTGTGTGTGTGTGTGTGTGTGTGTGTGTGTAGTATTTATGCTTTCTTTGAGTGTGTTTGGTTTAAGTTGTGAGCTTTATTTGAGTAAAGCTGTAATTCTCTAATTCCACAGGAGACAGTGCATCAGGTGAACCCAAAGGTGTGATCTTTCACCTGATCTCTAATCACAGTCCCATTACCCATAATGCAAAGCGGCTCATTCTATCTAGTCCATTTCTAACATCTTCATCTCTTCATTTCTGCATTAGTTATGCTTCACTGCTGCAATATCCAGTTACGTTTTGACGATTTGATTTTTATTCCAGACATTTATTAAAAACAGTATAAAAATGCTGTTCTTGTTTGTTTTTGTTGTTTTTCTGTCGTCATCATCAACAGGGATGAATGACACTTTGAAAATAGTGGATTTTATTTTATATTGTGAAACTAGGAAACACAAATCCAATTAAAGCCTGTTTTATTCATACTCTGGGTATAGAATAGAACAGAACAGAACATAATAGAATACAACAGAACATAATACAATACAACAGAACATAATAGAACATAATAGAACAGAACATAATAGAATAGAATAGAACAGAATAGAATAGAACAGAACATAATCGAATAAAATAGGACAGAACATAATAAAATAGAACAGAACAGAATATAACAGAACAGAATAGAATAGAATAGAATAGAATAGAACATATCAACATACCGACAGGTACAAAACACAGGTACCAATAACAGGCACCAACAACAGGTACAAACCACAGGTACCAATAACAGGTACCAATAACAGGCACCAACGACAGGTACAAACCACAGGTACCAATAACAGGCACCAACGACAAGCACCAACGACAGGTACCAATGACAGGCACCAATGACAGGCCCCAACGACAGGTACAAACCACAGGTACCAATAACAGGCACCAACGACAGGCACCAATGACAGGCACCAACAACAGGTACAAACCACAGGTACCAATAACAGGCACTAACAACAGGTACAAACCACAGGTACCAATAACAGGCACCAACGACAGGTACAAACCACAGGTACCAATAACAGGCACCAACGACAGGCACCAATGACAGGTACCAATGACAGGCACCAACGACAGGCCCCAACAACAGGTACAAACCACAGGTACCAATAACAGGCACCAACAACAGGTACCAATAACAAGTACCAACGATAGGTACAAACCACAGGTACCAATAACAGGCACCAACGACAGATACAAACCACAGGTACCAATAACAGGCACCAATGAAAGGCACCAATGACAGACACCAACGACAGGTACCAACGATAGGCACCAACAACATGTCCCAGTGACAGGCTCCAAATGACAGGTACCAACAACAGGCACCAACGACAGGTACCAGCAACAGGCACCAACGACAGGTACCAACAACAGGCACCGACAGGCACCAATAACAGGTACCAATGACAGGAACCAATAACAGGTACCAACGACAGATAGCAATAACAGGTACTAATGACAGGTACCAATAACAGGTACCTACGGCGGGTACCAATGACAGGTATTAGTGACAGGTACCAACGACAGCTATCAATGACAGGTACTAATGTCAGGTACCAACACCACAGACTCCTGCTCTTAAACCACCAGGATTCTAAACATATTCTCACATATAATTTTTGTCTCCACCGCAACAAAAACCATTTGCACCGCTGACCTTGTCTCCATGGCAACTGGGACCGAGGCTTGTGGTTGTTGGAATATTGTGAGCCGTCTGCCACATTAAGACAACAGGACAAACAGGATTTAAAAGAACAATGGCCATGTAACATAAACTTAAACTTTCATTACCATGACAAAATTATTATTGAGTTTATCATTAATAAAACAGTTCCAGTGTCCCTGTATGTCAGCGTCCTGTTCCATGTGAATCAATCCCCAGTTGAATTCATGTTCTATTGAATCAATCCCCAGTTGAATGTGTGAGGTTGTCAGGTTCTGTTC
>JAPQRQ010000018.1:3001250-3014878 GCA_037367365.1 Apogon talboti | reverse complement strand
GGGTGATGGGGATGCGGACAGACACCTGTTGCCATGGCTACATAATCACGCAGCCTTCTGCTCGTCACCAAACCGGACCAGGTCCATTAAGACAAAGAACCCGAACAGAACCGGGATGTGGTCCAAATTACGCATCGGTTCTATCTGATGAAATGCGACACAAACGAACCCGCGCTCCGACAGGGACTGTAAGGGAACGGAACGGAACGGCGCGGATTATCACACAAGGACGACCGGATTATATTCCATGAACATATTCCAACATGATTTATGAATTGATAATGTGGCAGATGGACTGAGGTGCGTAGGTCTTACCTGTTGCCGCTCGGGCCGTCGCTGCCGCCGCCGCCGCGGACCGGACCGTCCCTCCAGCTGTGCGTAACGGACGCAGAGATGCTGACTCCGGGGTTCGGGGAGCTACAAGGGCGCACCGCATGTCAGGACTTGGACAGGGCTCAGCATAATGCCGCTAAGAGGATTAGGAGCCAAACACCTCTCACCTTCCCTTTCACACACACCGCTGTATCAATAGGCCAACGTTCAGCGGTTTGAGGGAAACTCCGACCGGATCAGCATCAGAGCATCATAGGAGGAGTCAGAGGGTGGATGATGTGACCAGGTGTGGCTTCAGCCTCCAAAAAGACACACCTTTTATATATTGGGTTAGTTACAGACTACAACTCCAGAGCAGATGTGTTAAACGTATTTAAACTCAGGTTCCACATTCAGCCAAATTTGATCTGAAGTGAGTTGGACCAGTAAAATAATGCTACAAGAACCTATAAATAATGACAAACAAAGACAAAAATTTGGAGTCAAGTGCAAAAAATAACAATGAATTACAAAAATATACACATTTACAAACTATCCAAATAAAAAAGATGCAAATAACCTGAAAAAAACCCCAGAAATTTTGTTTTAAAAGAATTGGTGCAATTTGAACAATATTCTGCTCCAACTTATCATTTATACATGTGTATTATGGATCAGATCTAAAACGGCACAAAACATTTAGTAGCAGGCAGAATATTGATAAAATTGCACTTAATTTTCTTTAAACATTTCAGCTTGTTCATATTGTATTGTGAAAGGATAGTTTGTAAATGTAAATATTTTCATATTTTACATTAAACCAAAAAGAACATTTTTGCACTGAGAGGCCGGATTGGACCATGTGACGGCCCGGTTTTGGCCCACGGACTGTATGTTTGACACCCCTGCTTTATAAGCACTGGTTAATTTACGCAGGTGAGTTTTGCATCTAACAGTATTTCTGTGACAACATAGTGGACATTTAGTGGACATTGGATGGACCATGGGTTGGTGGCCTTGACTACATCATTTTAGGACAGAAATTTAAAAAAAAAATGTCTGGAGACAAAAAATCCTTACTAGTGGTGACTCTGACTCTGTGACAAGCTCTTTAGGATTAGTTGGTAAAGAATATGTCAAGATTAAATCAGTTTCTGTACATAAACAGAACTACACTAAAAAAAAAAAACTGTGACATTTGTCATTATTTTGTTGTGCAGTCGTCTGGTATGTGAAGGCTTTATTTACAAATGGAATATGTAGATCAATACTTTTACTAGTAGTTCTGTTTTTGCATTCATTCTGAGTGTAATCTACAGTTTTACAACTGCATAACCTCAGAATGACTTAATGGTTATGACAATAACAGCAAAATGGTTAAAATAAATATGCGTTATTCATTTCGATATGTTTTTAGACAAAGCCACAGGGAGCCACTGAACACAGGCTCAAGGTCCAAATACGGCCCTGGAGCCACAGGTTGACCAACCCTAAACTAGACAGCAGCAGGAATGTCTGAACTAGATTTTATTGAAATAGAATAGAATAGAATAGAAAGGCCTTTATTGTCATTGTGTGTTCAATGACATTATGAGTGTATGTCCATCCAGTCAGTGCAGCAATATCAATAAAAAGCAGAAAATAAAAATAAAAAAAGAAAACTAATAGTAAAATACGAAAATAGAATATAATATCTAACAAAAGTAAAATAAGAACTAAAGCAGACTAAAATAAAACACAGACAGAAAATATGAATTGACACAATATTTACAATATTCGATTCTGATCCCAAAGAAACCACGTCCACATCCAAAACCATCAACTCTGACATTTGTTTATTTTGAAGAACATTATCGGGAAATCAAACACATGATAAACACCACGACAGACATATCATTCCCAAAAGAAACATTAAAAACAAGGTAGAGGCAAATAAAAACAGAATTAAAGGCTTAACGGTGAAAAAAACAACAGGAAGACCAAAAACCAAGTCACACTGAGGAGTCGGTCGGTGATGACGATGGAATAGAAAGGGTTAAACTGAGCTGTATTCATGAAGGCCTGGTTTTACTGTTTCAGTCGACGTTTATATGACTTTACACATGAGGATGTCTGCAGGATGCCACAGTTTCCATTGAAATATGTTGCAAATTTGAACAAAAATGTAAGAAAATCAATAAAAGCCGATGCAGATGCGGAGCTAACTGTAGGAGTTTAGTAACGTTCATGGCTTCAGACTTCGCTGTCTCATTGTATCATTTTATACAATTATCACAAAAACCTGAGACCAGATTAATTTTTTGACTCTAACCTGAACATAAAGCTCCTCATACATCAGGGGTGTTAAACATACGGCCCGTGGACCAAAGCCAGCCCATCAAAGAGTCCAATCTGGCCCACAGGATGAATTTGTGAAATGTAAAAATTACACTGAAGACATTAACAATCAAGGGGTCACCTACTGAGTCATTATTTAGAGGTTATTGTGTGATTATTTTACTTCTGTATGTGGAACCTGAACTAAAACAACTGTTAATATTTTCAGGGTAATTTTTGCACTTCTGAAATTCATCCCGTGGGCCGGACTGGACCATTTGGCGGGCTGGTTTTGGCCTGTGAACCTTATATTTGACACCCCTGGTCTGACTCATCATTTTCATCAAATGACACAGTTGGTTTTAGTGTCCACTAGGGGGGGGTCATTTCCCTCCAGTTTTTACATTAATAGGTCTTTTGTCTTTATTCCCATGATCACATCTAGTTTGTTCAGTAGTAATAAATAGTAATTGGGATTATTTTAGACAACAGTGATTATCTTTAACCTGTATCAACATTATTGGTCAAACAGAAATAACATATTTTAATCACTACTTCAACATTGTTTGAGTGATTCGGTTTTAATCACACCATCTCGCTGTGTCTGTATCTTCTTCCACACGGACTTCAATATTGAACTAGAGCCTCAGCGGTGTATTTTGAGTTAAAACAGCTATATTTCCTTAATCGTTACTGCAATATTCTACTCAAACCCCTTGAATTAAAGCTGAAAGTCCCACTTCAGTCTAATCTGGATCGATTCAATTTCAGACCCACTGTGGTGTAAAACAGACAACATTCTGTCCACACAGGTATGGACCAGACTGTATTAGGCTTCATTTGAAATGGAATATTGACTGTGGCTCAAATGTAAACTTAACCCGAACGTGGATCAGCAGTACCAGGCGGAGGTTAGACAGGTTTTACTTCACATGTAGATGCAGGTCAGACAGTGTTTATGAGACAAGTCCAGAAAAACACAACAGTTAAAGTGGACAGACACGTCACGTCAGAGGAAAGAACGTCTTATTTGTGTAAAATCGCTCTTCCTCAGTCCACTCCTCATCGCATCTTTACCTTTTGTCTCTACCTGAACCGTTGATGTACTTCATGGAATGAGGATGTACCCTTTAAGTTTAGAATTCACTTCAGGTTTGGACTGGGTGTTTGTAGGAAAACGGAAAAAAAGGCCAAAAGAGGAAAACAAACCAGCTGCTTCTTTATGTGCAAAGTCAACGTCCTGGTCAGTTAGTGGACTTTCCTTTTCTTCGAGCGGTAGCGTCTCCTCCGCTGCTTGTACAGATGTCGGAAATTAATGAAGAGCCCTAGAAACAAGAAGAAACCAGGCTGAGTGGAGTGAAACGTGTATGAGTGTGATAACAGATGAAGGTCTGTCAGGAAAATAATATGTATGAGCAGCACTTGGACTCCACTGGATTGGATCAGCAGTGTTTGACATTGATGTACCATTATGAAAATACCTGAAATGTATAAAAACCCCTTAAGGTAAGGTCAGGTCAGGTAAGGTAACATAAGAATCAGAATAGCCTTTATTGTCATCACGTGTTCAATGAAATTATGAGTGCTACTCCAGTCAGTGCAACAATAAAAAAATAAAAAAAAACCCAATACGTCAGAAAATAAGAATAGAGCAAATATAAAATTACAAAAACGAAAAAGTCAGGTAAGAAAGTAGAATATAAAATCTTAGAAAAAGTAAAATAAGAATAGGACTGAAAATAGAATAAAATAAAGAGACATAAACTATGAATACACAATATTAACAGTATGTATCTATGAACAAGTCTATAAAAATAGTGCATTTATGTTTGAATAAATATTGCATTGTTATTGTAAGAACAGAGGGTTTTGCTCAAACTACAGAGGATAAGATAAGATAAGATAAGACAAGATAAGATAAGATAAGATAAGACTTTATCCCACCATGGAGAAATTTCACAGTTAACAGCAGCAACAAACACCAAGCAAGTGCAGAGAAAAATACAGACAGAAAAAACAACAAACAAATAAAAAATGAAATATAAACAGAAAAACAATCACAACCACAAATGAGAAAAAATTTTAATGGTATGAAAAAAGCAAAATCAAAATGAAGCGATATTATAATATGTGGTATGTGTTCAGTAAAACGTTGTGGTAGGAATAAGTGAAGATGTTATGAGGATGAAGACGTGGATGTTGGAGTGTGGAGGCCTTACCCAGGAACATGAGGACCAGGTAGATCTGCAGGATGTAGGAGAAGCTTAAAGACTGACCCAGAGCCGCCGGCAGGGGGAGGCTGAAACGCCGCGTCTCATCAAAGATCGGTAAAGACTGGATCACCGCCACGGCTGAGGACGAGCACAAACACACTCAAACAGGGAGGCATTAAGTTATTTAAAGACCAGACCCACTGGACGGCACTCTGTCCACTGGAATAACCCTAATGAAGTTCATGGAAAAATAATTAGCATCAAAATCTAAGACAAACTCAGCCTCTAGTGATTCTGCACTGATTGAACACTACGGTAACGTCCTATAGATTTAAACCAGATCTCCAGTGGATCAGACCAATAAAGTGGTGCCAGGCACAACAAACCCCACCCCTTCACATGTATTGTATCTTATTTTGGCATCGATCCAACTGATGTCATCATGTCTATGCGTGTGCTGATGTCACCATATCAATTGCCTCTATATATTTGAAGTAAATTGAAACAAAATTGATGTTTTTCTAGACATTTGAAATTTCGACCATTATAAGTAAATGGGGAAAAAAAAGATTTTAAAAATGTATTTAAAAAAATGCGAACTTTGACCTTTTTTTCCCAAATTGTAATGACATCTATTCTGGGTCACTGGCAATAAATAAACCCATTTGGTATGAATTCAACCAATAGGTTTGCTGCTTAAGTGTTAACAAACAAAGAAACAAACCAAACCAAAAACAATAGCCCTTGCCTCCCCTTCAGGGGGCGGGGCAATAACTGAATAACATATACATAATGACAACTGCAAATTTTTCACTTTGTTTCAGTGCAAAAGAAAATTACATTAAGTTATGAAAATATTTACATTTACAAACTATCCAAACAAAAAAGATGTGAATAACCTGAAAAAATAGAAATCTCTTAAGAAAAATAAGTGCATTTTTAACAATATTCTGCCTCAACTTATCATTTCTACATGTACATTACAGGTCAGATCTACAAAGACACAAAACATTTAGTAACAGGCAGAATATTGGTAAAATTATACTTTATTTTCTTTAGAGATTTCAGGTTATTCACATTTCATTGTTAAAGGATAGTTTGTTAATGTAAATATTTTCATAATTTAATGTTATTTTTTTGTACTAAAACAAATTTCTAGAGCGCTTTTCAAGGCACCCAAAGCGCTTTACATTATTGATCCATTATTCACTCAATCTCACATTCCCACTCTGGTGGTGGTGGTAACCTACGTTTGTATCCACAGCTGCCCTGGGGCAGGCTGACGGAAGCGTGGCTGCCAAGTCACGCCAAACGGCCCCTCCAACCACCAAACATTCATACACCAGTGTGAGTGACGCTGGAGGCAAGGTGGGTGAAATGTCTTGCCCAAGGACACAACGGCACATGACTAGGACAGAGCGGGATTCAAACCGCCAACCCTTTGGTTACTGGATGACCTCCTGAGTCACAGCTGCCCCAACTAGACCATCAGAGGATTGTGTCATGAAGTTTACTGGAGATTCATTCCAATAACCAGAGGAACTTAGCTGCATTAGCTGATATTAGCAATAATATGTATTGATTTCTATGGTCTGTCTGCTAGCCGCTAATTAGCTCAGGTAGACATTCTGAGTGTGTTTGTACAGGAAACAGAGGACAACAGTAGCTTTCCCTGTCACTAACCTTCAGATATAGTTCCCAGTGGGTACAGGGGGATCCACAGGCTGTATCTGAGCCACGTCAGCAGCTTCCACTCTGTGCTGATGCAGGCCAACATGTAGAAAGGATACCTGAAGGAGAAGGGTGGAGTTAGAGCAGTTACAAACGGGTCACTGAGCATCAGGAGCGAAAACGAAGATGAAGACTCACCTGAAGATCTCGATGGAGCTCCACAGGTAGAACACGAAGAAGACGACGGGTTGGTTCTGCATCTCCTCCAAGCTGCCGAAGATGACGAACAGGATGACGTTCCTCCCTGTGACCTGGAGGAAAATGGACAAAAAAAATAATATAATAACAGATAATTACCACAATAAATGTCAGCATCATTTCTTAATATTTTAAATTCTGATTTGTTTGTTGTTTTTGAGTGAAAGTTGATGAAAACCAGACAATTATTAGTGGTTTTAAATAATTCTTAAAGACAAAAAAAGATAAAAATGATGAAAAATCTGGTATAAACACACTCATAATTTAACACCACTACTGAAAACCCTCCAGATACAGAGGAACTTTACTGATCCACTGAGAGAAACTCAACTTAATAAAAAGAAAGAATGAAAACCAAACAGAAAACAGAATAAATGAATCAACAATCATGTGATGGCAGCCTCTCAGTCCTGCATCTGAATGAGATTAGTTACAATTAAACTTATTTTTACAGTCTTGCTGATCATCTAAACCTTAAAATACAACAGTTACTGTTTACTGATGCACCGAATCCATTCGACTGATGATGATGGAAAATAAATTCATTCAGTAATTCAGTCTGATCATGTAAACGTTAAGTGTGAATACTTGATGAAACTTTCAGAACTGAATATAATGTGTTTTTCCAAGGTGCTATCGCAGTGGGTTTTTTTAAAGACATAATTTAGATTAGATAGAACTTTATTGATCCTTCAGGAAATTAAAGTTCTAGTAGCAGCACAACACTGAATGTACACAGATAAGAAATATTATAAAGACAAAAGGAAAGGAAATAGTAATAACAATAAGTATAAATCACTAGTTAAAAACAAGTACAAGTACTAAGAAAGTACTAGTGGAAATAAATAATAGCGTAGTAATAATAATAAAAAAATAATTGTTATATTGTTATAATGTACACAATACATATGTGTGTGTGTGTGTGTGTTTATATATATATATATATATATATATATATATGTGTGTGTGTGTGTATGTGTGTGTGTGAGATTTAATACTCACAGGATAATACTGATTATAATAAAGTGATAATAGAAATAGTAATTGTAGTAATATAAGTATGTAAGTAGAAGAAGAAGGAGGAGGAGAAATAATAATAAAACCAAATTAACAATAACAACAACAAGCATTAATAATATGACTTATATTTTTGTTTAAATTATCCTGTCTAGGTTGTGTTGGGTAGATGAGGTCTTTTGATCCTGATTGGACTATTATTAGTGGAAAACCAGGAAGCAGGGACGTGCAGGTCATGACAAAGTTAAATCCACTCTCAGGGGCGAGGAGACGTGTGAGTAAATACCTGAATCATAGCAGGAAAGAACCCGGTCCTAACCAGGCCCAACAAGGGGTTAATGACCTCGAGCACAGCCATCATCTGACAGAAATACATCATGTCCGCTGTGGTGTGGAACGTATCATAGAACGAATCTGCACAGACACAAACAAACACAGTCTGAATTATGTATCGTCGACGGAGCAGAGGCCACTATCTGTCATCATTTGCAAAACAAATCCTGCGCACAGTCGTGTTCCTGTTTCTATTCAAATGAACTCATCAGTGAATAGAAGCAGAGACAAAACCCTGCTGTGGTTTATTTACCTGCACAGCACCATTCATTATGGTCTGTTTGTGTGGATCATGAACATCCTGAACAACAATTAATTACTTGTATCATTAAGAAGCTATTTTTGAGTGGTGTAGTTTTATAACTGTTCACACTGTGTGGTTGTATTGAATAAATAAATGAATAATGAATAAATACAGAACTCTGATTTTAAAGGTAAAACCAAAATAAGATCCTGCTGGGACAGTACTGAAAGTAGTGACATGAAAACCTGATGAAGAACACATGTATTTGTTGATTTGTCAGCTCATTTCACTTGTAAAAGTCTAATTCCACCTTTGTCTGTGTGGTTATTTCAGGGTTGAAATGATCAGACATGTTTATTTCTCATTCTATTTTCTTCACATACAACAAGTAAATACAGGACATATGTGCACATCCTTAATAGACACACAAAACACTGAAGTAAATATGTTGTATTCAGTGTGACCTCTGTTTGTCATGGAGTCAATGAGAAAGGTCTGAATCAAACCTCTGGTTCATTTGTCATTTTGTTGATTATTTTGCTAATTTTGTTGTTTATTTTGTTCATTTTTGTTCAATATGTTCATTATTTTGTTAATTTTTGTTGATATTTTGTTCATTATATTGTTGGTTTTGTTTATTACTTCATTCATTTTGTGATTATTTGTTCATTTTGTTTGATTTTTGGGGTTATTTCATTCATATTTTTGATTATTTTGTTCAATATCTTGATTATTCGTTCATTTTTGTTCAATGTGTTCATTATTTTGTTCATTTTCTTGATTATTTTGTTCATTTTATTTCCATTTGTTCATAATTTTATTAATTTCGTGATTATTTTGTTGATTATTTTGTTGATTTTTGTTCCTTTTGTTTATTATTTTATTAATTTTGTGATTAGTTTATTTTGTCGACTGTTTCGTTCATTTTTTTATTTGGCCTATCAGTCAGTGAGATAAAAACTGTTTTACGACAGAGGTGTAAATGGAGACTACATCCAAACATGGTAAAAAGCCAGACGTCAACTATGTCAAAGTTCATGTGTCCAACCAACCTTGACCGAGGATGAAGAGTCGAACCGTCATGTTGACAAAGATCCAGGAGAATCCCAGGAACTGGACCAGGTTGTACATGAACAGGTAGCCCTTCTTCAGGCCCAGGTAGGCTGAGAACCAGGAGACCAGACGTCACTCACATCAGTCCAACAACATCCGACAGATACTGGTGGAAAACTCCAGTTTGGATTGTGTTACTCACGGTCTTTCCGAACTCTCGACTCCACGCTTATCCTGTTGATCTTCTCCTCCTCCTGAAACGGAAACACATCATATTAAACATCACCTACAGGTCAACTTCATTAACCCTCCAGTATCCAGGTCAGCATATTATTACACTTTGCACTTCAAGTGATAAAAGGTCATATTATTTTTAACAATTTGTTTTAGGTCAGAATTCAAATGTTGGTCATTTTTACATGATTTTTAAAATTCTGACCCAGTCACTAAAATCAGCACATTATAAATAATATTAAATTCCTACACCAACACCCTTCTGCCAAGTGAGTAAAACATGCACACTGGCACATTTTAGCATTTAACATTTGACCTAGCACAAAAAATAATAATGCATATTAACCAATGTTACTGTTAATCATTGACATATGCCAGGATGAAAAAGTAAAAAAAATAAATGGTAAATTTTTTTTGCAGTACATGTGTGTTTTTTTTGCATAAAAAATATGGTTTGTTTACATTACAAACATTGCATTTAAAGGGTTAAAAATAAGACAGTTATTGAGTATTTGGTATTTCTGTTTATGGCTCAAGATACAACACAAAAAAGAAAAAAAAAAGGTAAAACAAATCGCATGGAAATCTTTTTTGACATTATTCCGACACATTCTGATACAGTCTGTGGAGATGAAGAGTTAATTTGTTGGTGTTTCGGCAGCTTTTGGTGTGTTCTGGCTCATGACTCCCCCTGCTGTTGAATACCAGTACTTCATAGAACCCCTTTATAACTGCGTCCTCTGTCCAAACAATACAAAAACCTTTACGGTGATGTCTGTCAGAGTGTGTTTATTTTAGGCTAATATCATCAGGGTCAGATTAAGTATATGCCTGCTGTAAGAGAAGTTATGTCAAAATGAAAGTAGCCTACAATGTTTTTATTCATCTGTGGAGACAAAAAAATGTATATCTACAAAAACAGAGAAAGAGAAAACGCTTTTAAAGCTCAACGCTGCTGCTACCAGTCTGTCCTGTTCCTCCTCCTGTTTTATGTGTGTATTGTAGCTGTGTCTTTGTGAATATGTGGTTAACATGTTAACATATTCTAGTGTTTTAATACCCTGTTTGCTTCATTTTAATCTTGTTCTTTTCTAGCTCCCTCTTCCTGTCTGTTGCCAGGCCACAGTTGTAAATAAGAGTGTTTCCTTACTCTGTTTTGGCCTGGTTAAATATAGGTTGAATAAAAAAGAAAAAAAAAGAAAAGTGGAATTTAAGTAAAAGTGGTAAATCCCTCTTTATATTATACATATTTAACTTGACCCGTGTTCATCTGGTCCTACCTTGGCCTGCAGCTCCATCTCGGCGTCGGACTCGTCCAACCAGCGGTCGAAGTCTGGCGCCAGGAACACAGGTTTCTTCTCCTGCAGCGTGAGTCGGTCCCACCAACGCTCCACCTGCTTCTTCACCTTGATGTCCACCTGCCGCTGCGTGGATTTATGGTCGATCTACAGGACGGAATAACAACATCTGTTCACACAGAAAAATGTCCAAGTAGACTTTTATAGGCCACTGATGAGCAGTCAGGTTGGAGGGGTCTAATGGAACTCCTTGAACCTTTTCAGCTCCAGAACTCAATAATTAACTGTGTATGTTTTATGGACACGTTTAAACACATACAGAAATGTGCAAAAGTCTCAGATCACCTTTAGTTTTGTTCTTTTCAAGGTTTTAATGACTTGACATATTTATTTCTCAGTCTCTTTGTTAAGAAATAATAAGTAAATGTAGAAAAACATTTTGCTGTAAATGTTTTCTATATCAAATTTAATACCTTTTAAAGACTTTTTTAAGATATTAAATGCAGATTTGTAAACTCAAGACTTTTAAGACTTTTTAAGGCTAATAATGATAATTAATGGCCAGATATTGAAAGTGAAGTTCTTCCTGAAAAAAGGTGCAATTATTGCAAAAAAAAAAAAAAAAATCCTTAAGAAATCTCGGCCAGTTATAATGGTAGTCCTTATAGGGTTAAGGTTATAACTAAGGTTGTTGCTCCACTTGATGACAGATTAAGCGTCAGTTTTGTCCAATGTCCACAGTTTAAAGTCTAACTGTGGACGTGTTCGATTGGTTGTTTCCTTGCAGATTTTTTTTTTCTTTTTTTCATGCTTCATATCTAACTTACAGACAGCTGGTTAGATATTCGGTTAAAACAGGGTCGAGAGGACAGGATAGTTCTTAAATACCTGCTTGAAGAATATTTTCATTAGTGTATATGAGGTAATAAACTCTTCTACTGTCCTTCTGTTTTAATTTGGAACATGAAGTGACGCTGCAGTGCATTCTCTTTGGACGATTATTGAACCAATAAGATCATCTGTAAAACCCATTAGTCTGGGACTCACAGGGTTAAAGGATAAAGTTCAGATTTGCCATCATTTCAACTATTTCCACTAAAAACCAACAATAAACTGAAGTAACAAACGTTGAACTATCTGAAACCCAAACAGCCAAAATAAATAAATCAATACCCACTAAAAGAACATATTTGCATCGATGCTGGAGGTGAACCAAAGGATTTCAAACCATAAAAATAGTAATAACAGCTGATAAAAGATCAATACCTCAGGTCTGACGGGTTCCAGAAACTCCAGACTGAACATGTATTCATTATCTCCTTTGGCTCCGTGTCCCTGTGCTGAAGAATGACACCACCGTGAGAAGTTCACCACCACAAAGAGATTTTTGATGCAGAGAAATTAACCTTCATGACAGACTGTTTTTATGTCTGAAAATTCATGTTGCAATGGAAAAAAAAAAAAAAGAGTAAAATGTAAAACCTACCGCTGAACTGCAGGGTGTTTTCCTGGAGGCAGATGTTGAGGTTCTGAAAAACAAACACATTTATCCTTTAAAACAGACATAGATATACACATTTTCTTTATTACGGACTCATCTGTTTAATTTCTGTGTTGGTTATAGGTTTAGTTTGTGTTTCGTTAATGTTGTATCTGCGTTGTTTCTCCCATTCTAACGTGCATTAAGACCCCCCAAAAAATCTGATATTTCCAGAAAAACGTTAAAACATTCAAACCTAAAAAAATATTATGAGAATAAAACCATAATCTGAGAAAAAAGTTCTAATCTTAATTATCAAATAACACAATCAAAAATAGTGGTTCAAACACTAACTGATGCATTTGGGTCAGCTGGGAATTTTAACAACTCTTCTGACATAAAGGCTTTTTTGTTTTTTTTCCTCAAACATTGCAACTTTATACTTGTAATAATTGATTTCATTTCTCAATCTGTTTTGAGGTTTTGTTTGTCTGTAATAATTCTTGTTCTGGTAATATTTTCACTTGCTTCTTGCTGTATCTGATTTTTTGTACTCCTTCATATCTAACTGATGTTATTCTCTGATATACTTATAAAGACAACATGGTAATATTTTAAGTTTATTCAAATAACCCTTGAAAAACCATGATTTAGACTGCAACAACAGCATAAACCCACAGAAAACTCACTGTCTAGGATCTAATGTTAGAAAAATCCCTTATGTTCACACTGAAGTTATGTTTTAAATAAACATGTAATAAACTGACAAACTTCAAAACCTTCCGCTTCCATCAGTGACTGAAAACACACATCTGTCGACACTCCCTTATTAACTTATTTGCATTACAAATTATACAACCCAACAAACAAACAGAGGAAAGAAAAGCATTTTGTTTGGTCTGAAAACAGAAGCCAGTCTGTTAAGAACGTGGAAAAGAGATCGATCCAGAGAAGAGGAAACTTTACCATAGAATTATCACAAAACAATGTCTCCTCTAAAACAAATGACAACCCTTACATTCAGCTACAACTGAATTATGAATACATGAATACTGACACCACGAGATACAAACAATAAAATAAAACCATGAAAAAATAGTTCCAATGTCCCTGTATGTCAATGTTCTGTTCTATTGAACCAACCCCCAGTTGAATGTGTGAGGTTGTCAGGTTCTGTTCTATGTTCCAGTCCTGTGGTC
>JAPQRQ010000018.1:2966487-2978258 GCA_037367365.1 Apogon talboti | reverse complement strand
CTCCACCCCCACCCCACCCCTCAGCCCCTGCTTAAGCTGAGTGAGTTGACTGTTAATAAGAGAAACCTAGTTCAAGGGCACGTGGGCCGAGGATGGATCCCTGACTGGAGTTATGAAGTTGTGGTTATGTGATTAACAGTTAGTATGAACTAGTTTAATAATTAGTCTCATGTTGTAGCATTTTCTTCTTTCTCAGAGTCAGTGAATGAGTCAAAGTCCTGCCTCTTTATGGTGAGTTCATCTGTCCATCTGTCCAAACACAGCAGAGACTGTGCTGTAGCTTAGACAAAAATATAACAATAGTCATTTCAGTTACCTCATTTGCTCTAATCTTCTTTTTTCCTCTGTGTTTCCAGTGGGGCCCTAATCTAATGGTAAGTCATCTGAACTAATCCTCAGCAGCAGCAGCAGCAGTGGTCCAGCTAAATTAGGACTTTGACTGACAGCCATCTGCCAGACATGTGTCTAATTAGTTTGTTTTATTCGTCTAATACTCACAAGACATTTACACTGATGAAATGGACACTGGGGTGATACTTCAGGGTGTTACAGAGCAATGCAGATCCTTGACCACACTTATTACCAACATCAAGTCAGAGACAGTGTGAAAGTGTCTCAAAGGGTCCCATGTTTATCTACTGGTATCTATTATTATTTTTCTCGCACAATTGTGGCACATTTTTCTGGACAAAATTTTCAGCACCAACATGAAACACCATGAAACTGCTTAGCTTAATTTGTACAAGCTACGTTCCTCGCTCCAAACACAAAAGATGGAGGCACCTGTGAGGCAAAGTTCTGGGCTATAGACCAGCTCCAATATTAACCACAGAGTGACATCATTATGACCAACTTTAAGTACTAAGAATCAGATGTTTTAAGATGTTAATTAGGTTTTAAAATAAGAAAACGTTTTTTACACATCCAACACTGTTTCCCAAAATATCTGTTGAGTCTAACTCTTACTGATGTTATGCTGCCTTTATTACCACCAGAGTGTTGAATTTCAGTTGCGTGAAAGGTTAGAACTGATTATAAATGTAAATTGTTCACAGACAATATACGCTGTATATTCAATTCAACAATGTGAGATACGAGGATCTGGTTTAAAGATAAACAAGTAATTTTGAGATGATACAAGAAACGCTGATGTTATTCCAATTTCATAAGCATCCTACATCCATACTGCATCCAGAATTATATGTGTAATTTACAGGTTTAGACATACGACCTCCTTAAAGGTTAAGGTTCACTCCCTTTATAATCCCCATAGGCGAGTCCAATCTCTATATTTTTACCATCCTAACACACACAACACCTAGCATTAACATTAGTAGCAGTGAGCTGCCATTGAAGGCACTCAGGGACCAACTCCAGATCTTCATCAGCATCGTGGTGAAGGACATCAACAGAATAAACCTACACGTACCTGTTTTTAATGGTGGGGGAAACCAGAGGAAACCCATGTGGTGCAGAGCAAACAGGTAAAGTGAACACAGAAAAGCTCCAGTCCAACTGAGAGTCCAGCCATTCTTGCTGTGAGGTGAAGGTACTAACTATTACGCCACCGTGTCGCCCTAAAATCAGCAGTAATAGAAGTAAAGATCCTCTCTGGTAGAGATGTACACTCCAAAGAAAAGTTACGTAACTGGTCAGAGGACGTCAACACCTACTGTTAAAAACACAGAGACTATCAATAGCAAACACGGAAGCATCATTTCTTTCTAAAATCTGGCCTAACATGGCTTTTGGCTAAAAATAAACCACACATCCTGTCCTGTCCTCTACACAAACACATATCAAAGTCAAAGAAGATTATGTCTAAGAAAGCATACAGATAAGATGCTATAAAAAGAAATCAAAGGTGCTCAAATGTTTCAGCACCAAGGACAGCACCATGGCTAATGGACAGCGACAAGATAACACCAAATGTGTTTATGTTCACGCTAATGTTCCAACATTATCCTGAATCTAACAGGTGTCATGTCAACAGTATGTTCCACTTGGATATTCAAAGTGAGGTCTTTTCTAATTCCAATTCTGACATGTGGGATGTGTTGATATTACTGTTTGAGGTTTCATTGAACATATAGATTAGATTTGATTAGATGAGACTTTATTGATCCCACAATGGGGATATTCATGGGTCAAGGCAGCAACAGAATAAAATGTAAGAAGAAAATGTACATGCATAAAGACAAACAATATAAAAAAATAGTAATAACAGTAGTAAGTAATAAAACTCTATAGAGTACATACATATTTACAAAGGAGTGGAACTGCAAAAAATTGTAAACTGCTTAAGAATTGTGTGGCAAAAAAACAATGCCACTGTGAAAGTGTCCTGACATCTGTGATGATAATTGATAGATGCAACATTGATATCTAGTGATTTAAGTGTTACATTAAAATGTCATGATATGGGATTTCAGTCAGACTAGGAAATATAGGTAGTTCCTTCTGACTTTTGATTCTGGCCTTTTGTAAACTGCACCATCAGGTAGATAACTATTAGAATACAGTGTACTATCCTTGGTAAAAGTAAAATGTGAGTTATATTTAATTTCCAGAGTCTACTCTTAGTATTTTTATGTTCATTACAGTAGAAACCAGGCCTGTGTTGCAGAATGAAGGGTGTTTGTCTATAGTTTTCCTTGAGGACAAATACTTTTTCATTAAACTAAAGGAAACCCTCCTCAGTTCCCCCAGCGGAGGTCGGCTGTAGATCATGTGGCTCATGTGGAACAAACCGCGGGACCCTGAGCTCCATCAAGAGGCTCAGCCGAGGCCCAATCTGACATTTATCTCCCCGGGCCGTTCTGCTGATGGCAGCACGATGTCGCTTTAGGAAGCAGCTGTTTACTGTCAGAGATCTAGGTCAGGACAGACGCAACAGTTTACCACATGTATGAGCTGAATGAAGGAAGGTTCACGGATGTCTGAATTGGAGTCACATTCACTGTTTAGGAGACAAACGTCATCATTAAACCAGGACCTGAACCAAACTACAGAGGCGACTGTATGTCGGTAACAGGGGCAGGAATAAAGCTGCTGAATGAATGTTAAAATCTTAAGTAAGCATCTAAAATAGGTTAAAATATCACAAACGTTGTTACAAGAACTGAAGTATGCAGCCATATTTAATCCTACAGTGTTGGGTTCAGTAGAATTAGCAGAAATCAGTGTACAGTACATACATGTTTTCAATTTCAGTGCAGTATGGATAAAATGTCAATGTTTCATGCCATCATGTGAAGTCACAGCTGAGCGACAACAGCAGGTAATCAATAATAATCTGATGTGATCAGTAGCGTTATGACACTTGGACATCGACTGACACCACAGATACAGAAACCACAGCAATATGAGATTAAAACCAACATAGAACCAAAAACCAACACAACGTAGGCCTGAACTGAAACTGAAGACTCCAAAAAGCTGTAATATTGAAACATACACGGACTAATCCAGTCTGAAACTGGGCTTATTTTTACTGATCAGCAGACGGTTCAGTTTTTTCAAAGCGGAATTGACTCTCAATAATTTGGTTATGTTTAGGATGATGAAGGCCAACAGGACACGATTCCTTTAGTTAAATGTCACCAATGTACTCTCTAAACTAACCGGGATATTTTTCTAAATAGACATGTCATCACTTCCACTATATTATATAAAACACAGTGGATAATGCTGTCCATAGTTGTCCAACACTTTGGACAGAAGTTTAAAAATCTGTGTTTTTGTGACATAAAACACTGTTTACATGTGGATGAAAGGAACATTGGTCTTGAATTCTCCTCCTCACATCTGGCTGTAACAAAACTCTGTCCTGACATTATTTTTGGCTTTAAAAGCTGTTAAGTACCCGATAGCCCCCAGCACACACTCATCGAGTCAGACGTGGTTATTATTATTGTATGGATTTTTTAAATTATTATTTTGTCAGATCTGTTTTCACTGAGGGTGACTGAACACATTGACCCTCTGGTATCCCACCTATAGAGGCCCTTCATAACCACAGAGATCACTTCATCTGCACAGTGCCGTAGTAATGTCACAATATTTTTCATACAATTTGTTATTCATTTTATTTATTTATTTATTTATTTAAAAAAAAAAATTGTATTTCACTCATAAACAAAAATACCAAAATGCTCAATAACTGCCATATTTTTAACCCTTTTAATGCAATATTTGTAATGTAAACAAACCATATTTCTGATGCAAAAAAACACAAACACTTTTTTATATATACTACATAAAAATTGGATTACTTATTTTTTTGTTTTTACAGCCTGCATATGTCGATAATTAACACCAACATTGGTTAATATGCATTATTATTTTTTGTGCTAGGTGAAATGTTAAATGCTAAAATGTGTCTTTGTGCATTTTTTACTCACTTGGGAGAAGGAGGGACTTAGTGTAGGAATGTAACAGTTCATAATGTACTGATTTTAGTGGCTGGGTCAGAATTTTAAAAATTATACAAAAATGAACAACTTCTGAATTCTAACTTAAAACAAATTGTGAAAAATAATATGACCTTTTACAACACGAAGTGCAGTGTGTGCATAATATGCTCACCCGGATACCGGAAGGTTAAAACACCTGATGTAACATGACATTTTTCACTGATCGCTGACGGTGTTGAGGCTCATGATGCTGCAGAGCGTTCCACCTGACACACCTGACGTACAGGTAAGAGGCTCAGTCAGCGTCAGATCCCAGAGGCAGTTTTATCACGTTGTTATATAACACACAACACTGTGGCCTGATGGGAGGACTCGCACTGTGCCGTCGTCAGCATTGCTCAGATCAGACTTAACTCCATCTCCACAGTCCTCCTGCTCATGGTTCCTTCATGATCCATGGCAACACACCCCACCTCCTCGGTGTGTGTGTGTGTGTGTGTGTGTGTGCGTGCGCGCGTGTGGGGTTATTCTTTTATCCTCTTTCATACGCTCAAGCCGACAGGTTACTCTGTGTTAGGTCAGTGATGTAATCAGGTGTGTAATGTATGAGCAGTTGTGACAACCGACGGCTCATGAATTAATGACAAGTCACATTAGTATTAATTCATTAGTTAAGTTATGGAACAGCTGTGGATGTTTGTGCTACTTAATAATCATTCATTCATTTGTATAAATCCCCACAAAACAAACAAAAAAAACCCAGAATACAGACAGAACATGAGCCACTTAAGTAAAAAGCATCAAACGAGACCAGAAATTAATAAATTTTGACAGTTGTTCAAAATGAAACTGTCTTATAATCTTCATATATTGCATCAGCTGATAGTTTACATTGTAACTCTGTTAGCTTAGCTCTGTTTTTAGACTGAAAACAGCCACAGTAGAACCACTAATCACCTCAGTTTTCTGTTGGTTTGTGTTATCAATACCTGAACTAAAGATCTGTTTGAATTCAACAAACAAGGTCAGAACTGTCAGTTTAGTCTGAACCACGGATCAACAAACGGCAACTTAGCAAAGATAAGAACATCCCATAATACCTTTATACACCTCACAATCCAACTCAACTGTGTAGAAGAAATGCTGACATTTCATCAAACTCCATTCTTTATATTTAGAGCTGAGTCCAGTGGAGAACACAACAACAGTGATTTTAGATTTTAGCACTTTGGCAGAACTTCACAGCTCTTTATTTTACAAGGAACACTACGATGATTTCACCAACTGGTTTAATGAATGTCTGAAATCTTTTTAACACAATGCCTCTTTCTTTTGCTGATGTACACTATATGGACAAAAGTATTCAAACTCATTGCACTGAGGTGTTTTTATCTCAAATCCTCATGAACAGGACATCTTACAGCTGTAGCCATGATGTGTCCCAATATTTTTGTCCATATGGGTTATAAACATCAATATTTCCTTAAAGTTTAATGGGAGATTTGAAGAAAGTAGATGGTTAGTTTTGGTAGAAAATTATTATTTAGTCAGAGCACGAAAAATATTTAACAAATTTAGAGGTACAACATTTAAAATCATAGTCATGGATTTAAAAAAAAAATCTATGTTGACAGAAATTCAGTCAAAACCATCTCTCATTTTGGAATCAAAGATAATTTAAACCAAACTAACCAATGCAGTGATATTTATCCCAATATAAAACTATATTCTGACATTTGTCATTATTGTTTTGTATCCCAGACCCCTGTTAGAAAAGAAACACCTGAATCCAACGTGTCCACATACTTTTGTCCACATTGTGTATTACATCTACATCAACATAGTACATACTGACATATGATATTATGTAATATCTTTATGTTTCATTTCCCATTTCATAGACTATCTGAGCTCTTTCAGGTAAATAGAAGATGCGTGAACTGTTGATGGAGGTTTGTGTCGTCTCATCGAGGGTTATCGCAGACGCTCTGTAATGTCATTGCATAACAGCGATCCTCTAATCATTCTTTGAATCCTAATATTAGGCTGCTCCCATGCTAATCTATTTGTCTTGGCATAATCTATGGCCTGCTCGTGTAAGCAAGTCTTCACCTAAAACTGGCCCTGATGGTGTCAGGGTGTACTGCAGCGTATGATTATTGTTATGTAAACTGGTCCAGTGCAGCAGCTGCTCATCTCCAGTCATCTTCTAAACATAGAGAGGATGATCTGATCTGCAGATGAACACCCACACGGTCTGACAGCAGCGGTCGGCTTTCTGCAAAACATGCCTTATTACCGGTAAAAAATAAAAGGGAACAGCTTTCACTTTGTTTTTACTCCGTTTGACATGGATAAAAATGGTATTTCACCTAAAGCAAAATAGTTGTTCATTTCTATTATTTATCAGTGAGTAAACTAACCTGGTAGGGAGCTAGGTTACATAAAGGATTATAATTAGGTATTTAACCCTTCAGGCGCCAGAGTTTTACTTTTTCTAAATATTCAATTTTGATATCAAGAGTTCAAACAGCTGTCTGTTTCATTCAGTTATGTTGCTTGTCATAATATTGCGTCTTTGGCGCTTAAAGGTTGGTATTATTATTATTGTTAGGTTGGTAACACTTGATTCGTCATTAATACAGTATTACAATGACATTAAAGCAGTTTGCATACATTATTTCAGACTCAATATTGTAAAATATGTTGGTTTATCAATGAATTACTATTTAAGAAGGAACAGGAGGAACACAAGACAACTCACTGGCTTTTAAAACCAAAGCCGTTTGCTTAAGTTTGTAACAGACAGATGTCACAAACCGCAAAATTTAAGACTAAGGCCCCATCGTCACTAACACAGATGTTTTGCAAATGGATATTTTTCTCTACGTTTGGTTCCTCTCGTCCATATGTTAAAAGCTCTTTAAGACACAAAAACTGAGATCTCTCTAGGCAAAGTGTATATTTTCTTTTTTTTTTTTAAAAATGTATTTTTGATTTTTAATAGGACAACAATACTGTTACATACTTACAAAACAAAACAAGTGTGTAACGAAAGTGTCTATTTTCTACACTTGTGTGTATCTGTGTGTTTAGACTGTTAATCGGTGACATTTCAGCCCATTCTGTTCATGTCTATTATGTGTCTGTGTGATGAAGCTGCATCTGAAACATCAAATCCAGTTGAATAAACCAGTGTATGAGCTGCAGTAGATGGAAGTCAGCACCGATACCTTTGAGAGACGGACCGGACCAGCATTATGGACAAATCCACATCATGGAAAGAATACACTTCAACAACCAATACTTAATGAAACACAAGTTTACAACTGAACTACACCTTCATGATTCTGATATGTCCAGTATTGTCCACAGTGTCAACAGGTTGGACAACAACAGTATTGGACAGTATTATTCACGGTGTTCAAAGGTTGGACAACAACTATGGACAGTATTATCCATGGTGTCCACAGGTTGGACCATAACATTGGACAGGAACAGATAGAGGACACGATTGGAGTCCGTTTAGTCATGTCATGTGGACAGAAGAAAATTTATCTTAATGAAAATATTTGTCTTATTGTGGACAAGACATCAGTCAGGACACTCATGAAGTTGTCACCATGTTCATCTGTCATTAATCAAGTGTGTCTCTAATCCTGACAGACATTTTCCTTCAAATCTCTCCTCTGAGTCCAAATCAAATACTAAGTACAGAGATCGATGACCCTGACATCATTAGTAGAGTCACAACTGTCTGAATCTGAACAGCTGTCAGCCATGTTTTTAACCCCTACCTGTCCAGAAAAAAGGGTAATATAAAACTCAGGCGCTGCAGCTTTAATAACTGAAGGTCTGTCCAACCTAACACTACACTTTAATACATGGCAAACTATTAAATTTAATGAAATAAAACGTGTGATTTAAATAAATAATAAAGCAATTATACTATCACTCATGAAGAAATATTAATATTAAAGGCACCACCTGTGCATTTAAGTCCATTCGGTGAATAATACATGAGAGAGAAGACGGTCAGACGCCAAATGGTATGTCAAGAGGGTGAGACGATCAAATCTGTACTGAATTATAATGAACAATTCACCGCCGATCTACTGATCTAAACCGTTTAATACCTGTTGATCCACTAAGCCTATCAATACATGTCAATAATTGGTGAAAAATACAGTTATTCATCTTTTCATGGTCATCAGATATGACTCATGTGGATGTTCAGAGGCTCTGTAGTTACCGTGGAAACACTGTCATCTTGTACAACATTGATTCACCAGTAAAACCCATAGAGTTGGATCAATCAAAGTAAATGAAGACGCTTGTTTTATGTTCAGCTAATGACATTTTTGTTGAAAAGCCCATTTTTCTTCAGTTTTCTCTGTTTTGATACAATAACCTTTGAATTTACTCTGAGCTTTAATGAACATTTACATGATCAGTGAATTAAATATAAGAAAATACCTGATTTCCACTGACAAATGCAAAATGCAGAGGATAATATTATAATAAATGGGGATAAATAAAGGTTAAATGTAGGGAGGAGTTCATTTAGACGTTGTCACACAATCATTCTACATCTTTAGGGGTTAAACAGCATCAACATTTTATGACTATAATAGTTTTGAATGTTTTAAATTTCTGAAATGTGCTATTTTTTTCCAGTGTCTGACATGTTTATAAAACCACAACTAACCATCTTTAAGCTGTTTTCGTCAGATTCTGTTATACGCTCTTAATCACTAAAACATAGATCCCAAGTCTTTTTAAGTCTGTTTCTTCTTTTATATTATTTGTATTTATTTCAATACATTGATATATTTGACAGGAACACCACACATTAATAAAAGTCCCCCTAAATGTGATTATATATATAATGATTACATTGATAAAACATTTGCCCAAAGCAACTCAACATGTATAAACTTGGGCCACTATTTGTCTGTACTATTTTATTTTATCAAGTTATGATGCAAATCTGTGCAACATTTTTGAGCCAAACTCTGTTAAATTCATTGCCAAAACCTGCACTTCTTCTTGGATTTTATGGTCAATACCTAATTTCTGTTGTTTTGTTGCTCCATACAGCAGAAATCAGGGAACAGTTTGTTCACCCAGAAATATGGAAACAATGAATTGAACCCAAACAGTGTAAGTCCTTCTATTTTATCCACAAATGATCAGCAGGTGGAGGAAACCTAAATGCACCGGTTCATGTGTGTTTAATTAAGACTCGTCATGATTTGTGACCTTTCACCTCCATGTACAGTATGTTTCTATGTGTTTTAAGTGGATCATAAGTGACTCCGTATCCACATCAGTAATCATCGTGTAATTGTGTGCATCCAAGCAGAAGACGGACTAATTAACCGTTAAATCTTCCAAAGGTCAACAGAGCAGTGACCAAGGATGAAGAGTAGCCACCATATGGTTAAAGATGGCCACAATACTGTAAGTGTTTCTTCACTGCTCTTTTAATCTTTTGAGCTAATTGTCTCTTACCCCTGTCGTCTTGACTGCGAATGGCAGACAAAATGTGGTCAAACTCTAATCTACTTATCCGCTCTCCACTTTGTTTTTCCAATTAGAGTCGGGCTTTGTTATTCGGAGGCTCCAACTTGCTGACATCAACGCTAATTTTGCTCCTAAAGCAAAATTTCTACTTAGACTTTAGAGGGATAAAAGTGATAAGATGTTTGTGCATGAGAGACAGCTGTTTTAGGAGTTTTATTAGAAGTTGACAATAGGACATTGTGGAAAATATTATCATTGAGAGCTGAAACCCCTCCCCTCGGGTTGCATCCAATGAGATCTGACTTCTGGCAAAAAAAATTAATAAAAATTGTGTCACAGTCAGTGACAAAAGATGAATAATTTGTCTTTTGTCATTAACTGTAGGTTTTTCAATTTAGATTTTAATTTTATAAAGTTGACCAGGACACATCCATCTTTTTAAATAACAACATGGGCATTCCACAGGGGTCTAGTCCTGGTCCTCTCATTCTCACCCTGCCATTAAACTGCTCAGCTGCAACATGCTAACTTTATGCAGATGATACAGTTATATAAACATCTGAAAGACAATGCCAAAACAAAAGTAAAAAAACTGATTTCAAAACATTCACAGCAAGGGTAAAGAACCAGCTGAAAGCAAAAACAAGAATGTACACGCTTCTAAAATGTCTAATGTTGGTGAGGTCGGACTGTTTTTGGAGTCTGAGTGCATGTCTGGTATTAGATATATGGGAAGTTTTGTTTGTTTACACTGTTTTAATGTTGTGATTATAAATGTATTTATTTTGCCAGAAGTGTAATCAGGGACGGTCTGAGATCAGTTGTGGATTAGCTAAATGCTATATACTTTGTACAGAGCATCAGATGTTCTATATGTCCACTGCGTTTCACTGCATTCTTACTGATAAACTAAGAAAATAAAATGAATGAATAAATAAAGTCAACAAATTCACCACCATCTTCTGTTCTTCTGACCTACGCTAGGTCCATATGCCCCACCTCACTTCTTTACTTCTTAAACAAAAACACAACTACTATCACCAGTTTTAAAGGGGTTTATGTATGTATATATCCAGTAGCCACTTTATCAGGTTCAAGGGTATCTGCATGTTTGATGAAGACGAATTTATGATTTTTTAACATTTTTCTCAGGTCAAATTTTAGACCTTCCATTTACATTAATAACAGTCTCAATGTTTCAGTCCACTAACGTCTCATTTCCATATGTCCATGACTGATGTTTGCGTTACTGATGTTGAAGCTGATACAGCTCACACCTGAACCCCTCCACCCATGAACGACTGTTGGACCCATCTCCGTTAGGATCAAATGATCAACACTAAATACACATTGGACTAATTCTGTACAAAGATTTACAAAGAAAATATAGCAATGACATTTATTGTGTCTGTGGGATTTTTAGGACCTTTAAGTGTCAGATAAGGATTAATTATTCATTTTAATCATTTTAAGGGGCTTAGTTTAAGACAATCACATTTAAGACTTTTTAAGGACCCACAGACACCCTGGGTATAACTGCTCATTAACACAAATATCTAATGGACCAATCACACGCTACCAACTCAGTCCATGTAGACATATATATATATATATATATAAAGCAGACAGTGGTAGACATTTATAAGATTTCTATACATTTATATAAGATGTGGTTTATTTCTAAGGTTGTACAAGTTTCCATTGACTATATGGATGTAGATGGGATAAATGTAATTATGTAATGGAGCCAGTGCATTTTCTTTTCTTTTTCGTATCTTTTCAAAAGTACAACTCCTAAAGTCAAGGTAAGACTGTCAGTCAATCTCTATT
>JAPQRQ010000018.1:2879249-2892356 GCA_037367365.1 Apogon talboti | reverse complement strand
GGGGTTGAGGAGGTGAGGCACAGTGGGGAGGTTTCTGAAACCTATGTGTGTTTGTGTGTTTGCAGCAGCAGCAGCGCCGGTTTCCCTCACTTCAGATTTGTGGGCGTCTAATTAATATGGATGGAGCATTAAGCCTTTTGGACTCTGGTGCCTCTCATTTCATGACTATTAATGATTTTAATGAACTGGGCTAATAAGGCCGTTTTTCTCCGCTGAGCTCTGGAAGGGCTGTCCGACACACGGCGGGGTCAGGAGGACGCCCCCCCCCCAACCCCCCACCCTCCGCATGGGAAATTAAAACAGCACTCACAAACCCATTAACGCTACGTTGTCCATGCGCTCATCAGACGCTCAAACGCTGTGTGAACCTCAGAGAAGACAGGAAGGCCAGCTGTTAGAGGAGCAACGCTGCATGGAATGGAAATGAACGCCACTGATTCTGAGTATGACCAAACGCAGAGTCTGAGGTCACAGCCGCTGTAGTACGCTCAGAAAGATAGAGTATATAAAAAAAAAGACCTGAAAGTAGCACCAGAATGTTAAGGAAGACAAGCGCTGGTGTTATTGAATTAGTTTCCTCTTTTACTTTGTTGGTCATTGTCCTTATGTGTGGCTTTTTGTCCAATTTTCACTCTTTTTATCTTACTTTTCATCTTTTTCTTACACACATTCATTGATTTAATAGAACTCAGACCATCATCTATGATTTACATGTCTATTTTAGAATAGAATAGATCTTATTGTCACTGTCACGGGAACAATGAAAACCAGTTTAGCAGCAAAAACACTTAGTGCAGAAAGGACAGTATAAAAATATCACACAAAATATTATAGAAAAATGTAGGCATATGCAGAATCTCCAGAATAAATTAGTAAATACACATATGCTACTAAAGTACTACTAGAACTACTGAAAAATACAAAAGCTAACTCTATACTACAGATGAATGATATGTACAACAAATAAGGATATATACAGAGGTTCGATAGGATATACAATGTACTGTAGATTATTTTTGTATATTTTTCTAAAATGTTTCATGTGGTTTCAATGTAAGTCAATGAGGTTTTTTAAATCATGTCAAAACGACTAAAACAATGAAATCAGTGTTACTGTAAACCTTTGACATGTCCAAGACTGATATAAAACAACGCCACATCCCCCCACCATGTATCATATGGACAATAGCTCATATTTTGAGCTTTTTTGTTAAACCAAGTGACATCATGTATTCAAATTGGCATTCAAAGGGTTAAAATCCTGGAAATTATTGAACAGTATTTTTGAGCAGAAGTGGTTTAAGAGATTCATGGAGGAAAAAAAAAACTGGAAAAATATTGATACGAGTTGACTTTATCTCAGTTTGATGCATGTACATTCACTACCCTCTGAGCTCCACAGAGGAAGTGAATTAGAGGGATTCACAAAGGTTAAACAGATTGAAACGGTTCATCTTTAGCTGAGGTCTATTCTTTCCAACTTCCAGGAGAATCAGAGGTTTTGAGTAATCGTGCATTTCCTGACAGACAAATGTAAGAACATAACCTCCAGTTTTCTCTTTAGTGAAAGGCAGTTGAGTTCCTAAAAAAAAATCCCACATATTATGATCTGATTTTGCTTTTAAATTGTTTTATTCCACTGTCTCCCTGCTGTGTGATGATGGTACAAGCATCTCCGTCAATATCAATCCTCTGGTATCCCGCCCATAGAGGTCCTTCTAACCACCTAATCTGCACGGTGCCGTAGTAATGTCAGAATGTTTTTCATGCTGTTGGTTTTTTGTTTTGTTTTTTTACAATTTTTTTTGTATTTCATCAACTTGAGCCATAAACAAAAAATACCAAATACTCAATAACTGCCATATTTATTGAACTCTTTAAATATCACGCTAATAATGTAAACAAACCACATTTTGTCATGCGAAAGACAAACAAAAAAATTTTTTCTCAATATACTACATAAAGATTGGATTAATTATTTTCTGATTTTCTCATCCTGGCATCAGTGATTAACAGCAACATTGGTTAACATGCGGTTTTTGTGGTCAAATGTTTAATGCTAATATGTGTCAATGTGCATTTTTTACTCACTTGGTAGAAGGGTGTTAGTGTAGGAATTTAAAATTGTTAATGTGCTGATTTTAGTGGATGGGTCAGAGTTTCAAAAATCAGGGAAAAATGAACAACTTTTGAATTCTGACCAAATACAAATTGTGAAAAAAAAAGACCTTTTATAGCATGAAGTGCAAAGTGTGCATAACATGCTCACCCAGACACCGGAAGGTTAATGCAATATTCTTTTCCTTTCATCATGTAAACAGCCAACAGAATGGCATCTTTTTCAGAATAAGGGCAAAAACCAGAGCTTGCATGTAAACAGAGTCAGTGACGGGAAGTGAACTCGACTTCAGATTATCAATAAAAGCTGTCAGAACCCCTGCTACAAACACAACCTGACCTGTCTAATGAATGACGAGCTGTGAGCGTGGAAATGCAACCTTGATGCATGTGGATTAGCATTCGGTCGACTCCTCTGGAGAGTCTTTGTGTTGTCCTGTGGGAACCAACGTGTCTCATCTCATTTTACTTCAGTGAGTCAACTGGAAAATGGTGAAACACGATAAAGCTGCCAAAGTGAAGCTGTGAAGGCCGGCGGACAGCGAGCGAGGTACCACGTCCCCAGAATGCAACGAGGTGAGTTTTTTCCTTCCTCTTGACACGCCGAGGCCTCTTTCCACATGCATGAAAGCCTCCGACCTTCGCTGCCATGTCATGTTCACTCATACTGAAGCTCTCCCTGACTGTTCACCATACAGCGCTGCTTCTTCCTCCCACTGTGTCTTAGAAATCCTCTGATAGACAGGCATTGATTATCCCAAACAAACGCACTGGCCAATCAGAGAGCGGCATAAACCCGGAGAGGGACACTCATCCTTGACTTCCTCCTCCATCATCGCCGCTCTCTCCCCATTCTCCTCGCCCTCCGATGGGTCACATCACGGCAGAGTCGCTGGCCTTGTGTGAAGGAAATTTACAGCCCGACCGAACCATCTGTTATGTAGCAAACGCATAATGTCCCAGCTCCCTCACCTTCTTCAGCGCGCTGCTTTGTATTGTAAATGTGCTATTAGCATTCATGAAGGTATTTACATGCATTCACAAGTAACGATGCAAGTATTTATATATTGCAGGACGCATGAGGGAAAAAGTTATGGCATTCTCGCAAGTTTGGAATGAGTCTCCTTAAAGAGACAGTTCATCCAAAAATTCTCACAATTGTCGTGTTACTGAATAACACATACAGTACATATTAAACGTGTTCAACTGTAGTAAACGTGAGTGGGTTTATTCTCTACATGCAGCGCAAGAATAACAGGTAAAGTCCCAGCAGCACCAGGTGCCTATGACCTCATCAGCCCCCAACTGTATCATATTGTAGTCTTATTAGTATTCCCACACTACACCAATACAATAACACCACAGCAATGAGGAAAAGAAGGAAGAATAAAAACTACATCCAAACCAGAGTCAGTCTTTTACCATCTTTTTTTTTTTACCAACTTACGACACTTTGAAGCTTTAGTGTTATAGTTGTTTTTTCTCATTAGAATTAAATTTTATGTTTATTCCATCCTTGGCTTTCTGTTTTGCTTTTATTTTTGTTGATTTGGTTGTAAGAGGGCATAAGTAGTTGTAGTTGGATTTTTATTTTGAGGAATTAACTAGTTTTACCAGAGTTTTTCCTTCATAGGTCTAGTGTCTGTTAGTTTTTTTAGGTATTAGGAAGAAGGAGCTGGTCTCTGTAAACACTGTACATTCTGGACTGGAAACTGATTCAGACAGGAACACAGACAGGAACCGGACTCACAAAAGCAAATCTCATCATCAAAGACAGAAGCTGGTTGGGGTTCCGGGGCAGAGGCAAGGAGACAAAGTCAGAACCCGGCGGAGTCAGAACCAGGAACACAGGTACGAAAAGAAAGCTGGAGAGTCAGGCATGACCCAAGAACACTCAGGCTGAACCAGAGCTGCTTATGTGCTGGCCAGGTGATTAGGCACAACAGGTGGACCTGATGATGCTGATGAGGTGTGGCAAGGTGAGGGAGAAGACAGCAGCTGGGAGTGCCGTGAATCACAACGAGTCTTTTTCCTGTTTAAATAAAGTTTAATGAAATGAATGAATGTGTTTATTCATGAAGGGTCATATGAAAGAATTTGTGACATCAAATATGATTTGCAAAAGTCTGTTAAATTGTTCCATACTGATTATACGACACTGTATTTCTGCAGATCATCACCGTTTGTTTATGAGTTAGGCAATTATGCTATGAGGCTAACGACATGCTCCTTCAATACGACAACTTTTCCAGGAACATCTATGTATATTTCAACAGAAGAAGATGTAAGTTCTGGACTGATGTGGTCCACGTTTGTCCTCGACTGGGAATATGTGCAAAATCACCGCACACTGAAAAGACAAATGAGCCTTGAACACATTGCAACTTGTGCCTTCAGTCCATGAACGTCTTGTGGAAAGAAATGGAAACCTTCCAAAGTGTTGAATGCTTTACTGACCCAAACTTTTGAAAAGTTTCTAAGTCTTTCAGCTTGTCCTAGAGGAAACCCTGAGACACAGGTGTGAACAGCAGAGTGTGTCAGCTGTTTTATTCACCAGAATCACTGCAGTTGGAAGTTGATTTATGGAGCTGAATGTGCAGAAACACCAGCATGTGGAAGCCTTAACGTATTTTCAGACAGACTAACTGGGATCTTTTGTTGCCAATCAGGAAGTCATATAATACCTGCAGCTAAGCATCCGAGTCAACCGGGATTGAAGACGTCTTTGTTCTGAGCTGCAGGCGAACGAGGTCAAACATTCAACAATTAGCTTCAAAAACTCAACACTTGACAACATTAGAACTATTTGACACTGCTGAACCATGAACTCTGCACATCACGGTGAGAGAATGAGCATAATAATAGTCATGAAACATTATGAGGAGATAAATGACTCTGGCCCACTGGCATTTAGCTGGATGCTGCTCTGTATTCTGCAGACATGCCTCCTCCTCCTCCTCCTCCTCCTTTTCCTCCTCCTCCTCCTCAAGGCCTTTAGCGGCTCATATTTAGCTGAAGGAGCACAGCTGATGCAGTAGCTTTTAAAGCCACATCTATTAGAAACACCAACCATGTCATCTGTCCTGCAGAACAAACACTATGGAGGTGGGTTCACTGTTTTCTCCTGAAACTTAGTACAATCACAAATTTAACCCTTAAAGACCCAAACAGCAACCGTCGACCAAAACCATCTACTGATCTACACTGTTTAATACCTGTTGATCCACTAATTCTATCAATACATGTCAATAATTGGTGTAAAATACAGTTATTCATCTTTTCATGGTCATCAGATATGACCCATTTGGCCGTTCAGAGGCTCCGTAGTTACCATGGAACGAGTGGACAGACCTGCAGAATTAAGCAGAGTATGATCTAATGTGGCTAATGTAGCATGTTTACCTGGAATCATGACTCAGGGGTTAAAGGGTTAATATGTTAATGTTTACCTGGAGTCATGACTCAGGAGTAAAGGGTTAAACGTTAACCCATTCACTGTTTAATTTGGAGTTAGTTTTTTTGTGTATAAATGCTCTGAACACAGTGAAACTCTGCTGGTTCCCCTTTAAATGTGAAGTCAAACTGGTGAATAAACCCTGAATCCGGCCGCCGTAGGCTCCACACCCCCGATGGAGTCTCCTCAGCCCGATCCTCTCTAACAAGATCAGACCCCGCCCTCATAGATTCTATTACCCGACCACTCTATTACATTACATCTCCATTTACGAACCTTAAGCAGCTCCGAGCTCGGCTGGGGCTTCGACCTTCTCAAAGAGGAGAACCCGGGACCAGATAGAGAACGAGGAGGGAGAGGGAGGAATGAAAAACCTGACGGAGATGATGGAGGGAGCTGGAGGGGGGGCGGGGGGCGAAGGGAAAATAGAAAATCGATAAGCCGGGGGAGCAGGAGGATGAAGATTGAAGGGTGATGCGGATGGGATTTGGGGGCCGGGGTGGGTGGGGGGTGTAGCTCAGGGCGCTGAGGCTGATGGCTATCGCTGTATCGATGGAGGCGGCGGGACAGGACGGCGGATCCCAGAGGGGGACACATCATCTCCAGAGACATTTGGGGGTCAAAGTGGTCAGACGGACAAACGGACGCCATGTCCACGGTTATTGAAACCTGTGACACTTCATCCAACACACAGACCATCAGCGTTTGATGATCTCACAACGTCTGAGGGCGAAAACACTCACATTTACTGGAAAAATATGGAATGTGGATAAAAAGTTGGTTTAAATTCAGTGCTAACAACGTCGTGGTCAGTGTTTCAGTGAATCTGGTGAGTTCTGTTGTAGAGTTGGTTCAAACTATAAAGAATCAGCTTGTTTTTCCAGTGAAAAACCACCACAAATCCACATGATGTCTGTATGTGTATGTGAGTCAACAGTTCAGTTTAAACTCTGCACCAGGACGATTCAACTCAAACCCCCAGAGGTTCCACTACATCACCGACATCTGTACAAATGTGGATTTTTGCTTTTCACAACTCAGAAATCTATCGAACTATATCAATATTCTCTTAAAGTAAATGTTTTTGTTTGACAATTGAACTTTAACCAAATGTATGTGGTTGTGAAGAGGCTGTTTTAGCAAAAACAACCAGTTCAGGATCAGCAAGAAACTGATCATATCGACATTTTTAACACTGTTTTTATCGTCCTAATTAAAAAAAAAAAAAACATACACAACAAATGTCATTATACGAAAGAAATCAACATCCAAACACAAGACATGGACCAGTTGAACCAGCTGCTGTACCCATATGGGACCTGTTGATAATTCCATTATATAAACTATTCTGGGATTAAATAGTGGGTTATATTATAGGATCATATCATATTCAACTAACCATGTCTTGTCCGACCCATTTAGTCTTCAATATTTTACCATAACAATCACATACAGCTCCTTTAATTCCTCTCAACATCTATGTAAATCCAACACCTATAACTATATTAATGCTGCATCTTCCCAACATCCAGACTGATTTTAACCAAAGTGAATGGGATTCAATTCAGACCAGATGAAGAAATACACATTTTTGATCTTTTGTGAATAATATTGTATTTATTTAACCTTATTTTATTTTTGAGGGTGACATTTTAACATCTGTGAAGGGACTGAGGATGAAAAATAGACATTTTACTAATTCTGGTTCATTTACAGACATGTGAATAAAGGTACAAATGAACCAGTAAATAAAAGAGATATAATCATTTGAATTCATTTTCTGACATTTAACTGAATTCCTAAGTATTACAGTCTTTTTGATTCTGTTTATTTAATGGTCTTCACATTATATTAATACGTTTCAGTTCACATTGCACAAAAACAGAAAAACAAACTAGATACTACTTTATTTAACTGCAGTAAAATGAAGTTGAATCACTACCTTTTACCCTGGTCGTATCTGTACTAATACTAAAGGAAATCACACCTTCTTACATGTGTTTGTCTGGAAACCAACTCAACTAAAACCAACAAGAAAGAAAAACTCAGTAATGAGAAGACTTGAATCCATCCACTCCATCCATTCTGGTGAAATCCATCACACAGACCCCTCTGGTTTAGATTTATAAATAATTCTGCGTTTGTCAGAATGAGTGATCGTAAATTGGAGGCATCCATCGTCATGGTGATGCATTTCTCCTCCCTCGGTCCAAACAGTGATTAGAACTCTCATTTGGCTTCGTATTACATCAGTGCAAAGCTCAGGGCGAGCATTACTTATAAACTAATGTACCCTCCAGCCCGGGTCCAATCCCATCATGCCCTGCTGTAACCTGCTGATCCATAATACACATCGTATTAACACCCATCATCATGTTAACCCTTAGCTCCTCCTCAGGCACTTTTGTACTTTTTTCTCTTTTCTGTTTTTCATTTGTTGATCATTTTGTCTGTGTTGCAGCTTTTGGCATGACATTTGGCAAGAACTTTTCTTTTTAGTTATATTTTTGAAATCCATTGTCATTTTACCTTGTTATAGTATAATATCTCTAATTTGTGCATATTCCTATTGCACACTATTCTATATTTTTTTAATATACGTCTGTATTTTATTGTGTAGTTATTAGTTTTAAGTCCACTGTCGACCACCTGCCATTTCGTTGTACAACCTGTGTAATGACAATAAAGCCTATTCTTCTTCTATTCTTTTGCTCTTACATGTTTTTTATACTCCACTGATGCATTTTGCACCCTCTGGATCTTCATGGCAACAACGTACACGCACAAAATAGTGCTATAAAATCATCATACATCAATTTTTTTTGGTGCTTTTTTTTCCCAAAAATCTCTAAAACAACTTCAGCCCTGCTCAAAACTACCAAACATTCAGCAATTTTCAGGGTTTTAACCCTTTAAATGCCAGTTTAATTATTTGAATTCTGAATGATTTATGACAAAAAAAGTACAAAATATTAAATAATTTTCATATAATAAATAGTAGGGGGATGGGACATTGGTGGTGATTATAGCCTTGGATATGTCAAAAATTAGGAACAAAGTTGATTTGATTGCAGTCGTATTTTTTCTGTAGTGTCAGATACTCTCTCTGGTTTCCCTCGTGGACAAAAATGCCCCATTGACTTCCATTATGATTACATTTTTCTAATTACAACCAATGTCCCATCCCCCTACTACTTATCATATGGAAAATATTTAATTCTTTTTTTTTGTTGTAGTAAATCATTCAGAATTGTTGAATGTTTTGAGCGGAGCTGAAGTTGTTTAAGACAGTTGTAAAAAAAAAAATTGATGTATGATAATGTTATTGCAGTTTTTTTGTGCGTGTACATTTTTCCCATGAAGGAAACCAGAGGGTGGTAAATTTAAGGTGGACATAAGGGTTAAGGAATGTCCAGAAACCAGGCAACCCAGTGTCTCCTCTCCTGGTTTGTGTTCTGTCTGTCTCTCTGTCCACCTGTCTCCCTCCTCAGCCTCCGTTTCTGTGGAACATCTAATGAATATTTCCCTTTGAATGTGAGTGTAAAACAAACACGAGCCGACTCTCGGCTCCCTTTGCTCGTTCCTTGGAGGGAAGATGTGAGGAGCATGAAAAAGCTGAGGAGCTCATCCAGGATTTTGGCATCTGCTCTGCCTCCTGCGCCTCTGATCATCTGCCCCGAGGAGAGACATGGATACTGGGGACGGGATGTGGAACGCCACGGCTCCACCATGATACTATTTCATACATCAGTATCTGCTGGTCGCCTCAGTCACTGGTGTATTTGTCCTTCTTATTTATGTTCACTGTTAACCTGGAATCATGGAAGCGACAATCTGTGCTCAGTGGACACTTTGAAACTGTTTTTTCTGACGATAAAGACTGAAATCTTCTAGGTTTTCAGCTCCTGAACCAGCTTCAGTCTGAGCTTCATCAGTAATCAATGATTTGTTTCAATGGTTTTAACCCATAAAGGCCCAAACATCCACTATCCAACAAAACCATCTACTGATGTAACTGTTTAATACCTGTTGATCCACTAATCCTGTCAATACATGTCAATAAATGGAGTAAAATACAGTTATTCATCTTTTCATGGTCATCAGATATGACCCATTTGTATGTTCAGAGGCTCCGTAGTTGCCGTGGAACGAGTGGATAGACCTGCAGAATTAAGTGGAGTATGTTCTAATGTTGCTACTAGCTTTGTGGTGCTGTCAAGAAACAAGACGATGACTTCCGCCTCGCCAATGGGGAATTTGTTTCTAACTTCCACCAACTTAAAGCCAAATTTTTGATCGTTTTTAGCATAAAGAAACAAAAAAAATCTGTTGGTCTGAGATTTCAGCATCAACTCTATGTCTGTGTCTTCAGTAGAAACCCCATGACAGATATTTTTGTTTAATCACAGGTGTTCTCATGAAAGTTTGGAAAACTTCAGTTCTCTAAAACAGCATGAAGCAATGATGAGGGTCATGTTTCTTTACTTTTCATCTTTTGATTTGGACCGAGAGGAGAAAGCTGTAGAAGGATGGGCTGTATTGTTGAATCCTGGTGTTTTTCCACTGATTTAACTCCTGCAACTTTGAGCCAAAGATTTCCAAAAATGGCGGATGAATCGAGCGTCTTCATGCTTCAGAACGGCACAACACAAACCGATGGATGATGCAAAAGAGGGTCAGTGATACAAATCTCCCCAGTCGCAGTCGCTCCACCAAAAACACTAGTGAATCCTTTGTACTGTTGTATGGATGTGAGGTTTGAACTGGATCTATGAGTGTTTCCAATGTGACTCCAGACGGTACGAGGGTCTATGAGCTGCTCCTCGTGGTCCATCATGGTGGCCCACCCCCACCCCCCCCGTCCCCACCCCATCCCTCCCACCATCCCCCTGGCGTCCCAGCTCTGATCAAAGGGGCTCTGCAGAGGCGTTTACCCAGAGAAGGAGTGCTGCTGTCCGGGTTTCTGCCGGGCACAGATGGCGCCCGGCGAGGCTGGAGGCCCGAGGCAGGAACTGGTGAGAGAATCAGAGGGAAGTGGGCACAGTGAGCGCTCGGTCCGTCTGGGGAGTCAACCCCCCCCCCCCTCCGGCCACAAGAGTCCATCCAAATGGAGGCAATCTCCCAGCCCCTCCAGGGAACGGCTTGCAAATGCACTCATTCCCTCCTTCCCACTAGCGTGCCTCCATCTCCTCCATCTGATGTATGAATGAAGCTGAAGCAGGAGGAGGGGGTGGAGTTGAAGGGTGGGGGGGATGATGTGCTGCAGCAGAGGCAGAAAGGCAATCTCTGTGTGTCCTTTGAAGCTTGTCTTATGGCTTTTCTCTGTCAGGTTTCTCTCCAGGGATCTGCAGGGAATCTGGCTCTGGGAGGCATCTGCACTCGTACAATCTGAGGCTCCTGAGTCCAAGCCTGGAGAGTCTCTGTGTACAGATCGCAACACAACCGCTGACATTTAGACCCCTGTCGGTACAGAGGCGGTGACAGGAGGACAGTGGAGGACTTCAGTCGACAGAACAACCACCAACGACTGGAGCTCAGGTCGGAGAAGGTCAACCAGCACATCCTCAGCCATGGAGGAGGTGATACAGTGTATAAGGAAAGCTGTACTTCAGCTGGTTGAGTTTCACAATAAAACATACACTGTATGTGTAGGACCATAGATAAGGTGGATGGAGGAGACGTGGTGTCTCCAATTAACTTTTTTACTGCTGTTTTGAGGCCTCGTGTGTGTTTTAATCTCTTTGGAGCCTTCGGTTATAAGTTCATTGAATAAACACATGGTGACACTGTAAACTGCATCAATCATATGAGAAACAAGATCATTTCAGTCCTGTTTTTGCAACTTTTTATCCACATTTATCCAATAATAAATCACAACAATAATAAATAATTATCCAACACACTGTTTAATACCTTGTTACAGTTGCACTGTTCACACTGTAACATGTATGTTTTCATTGTTTACTATGTTACATCTGCACATATTTATACTACTTTTAATATTCTTAACTCTTCCCTTTCATACAGTATATCTCTAATCTGCACATATTTAGATTGAACACTACTTTATATCTTATATTTTTTTTAATAACTGTCTGTATTTTATTGTGTTGTTATTTAGATGTAAGTGCAGTGTCGCTGGCAGAGACCACCTGCAATTTTATTGGACAACTGGTGTAAAGACAATAAAGTCTATTCTATTCTATTCTATTCTATTCTATTCTATTCTATTCTATTCTATTCTATTCTATTCTATTAATGGCTCAGCTCAGCGTCTATAATCCTGAAATCATATTCAGTAGTAACTTAAAGTAAAGAACACTGATTAAAAAGGGTTTTATTGTCATGTGTACAGTAAAAAAAACAGGTTTTTCTGTACAATGAAACTCTTTGCCGTCCACAATTAATGCAAAGAGAATTTAAGATGTATAAAAATAAAACAAATAATAAAATAAACAAAACAAAACAAGACAAACTAAACAAAGTGGCATTTAAGAATGGCATGGAAAAGAGAATGACAATTTATTGAAAACTTTAACCATAACTCAGATGTTAATTATCAGAGCGTTTCCCACATATAGTGTCATATATGAATGCCCTGTTGAATATTTTTTCTCTACATTGGAGCTTCTTGTCCACATGTAAACAGGTTTTTATGGCACAAAAACTCTTCCCAAAGTGTGTATTTTAGAAACTCTGTATCTGTGTGTTCATGGAAAACATAAAGATTAATGTTTGTCCTAAATTTTTAAGACATTCTGGAGCTGCTTGTGATCTTGTCAGTTTATTACAGAGATATGAATCAGTTCAATTCACTGATTTGGAAAATTTCAGAGGAAAAAATAACTCTTAAGGGTTTTTTTATGGCATGAAATGACATCTACAGTGTTCAAGAAGTAACAGACACTGACAGATTTAACTGTGTCATCAGGTCTGAATGAAAACATCACACATTTATGGAATTACTTGTGGACATTTTGGTTAAATTGTGTGGTCAGATTGATGTGGATGGGTTTTTCTCTGTATTACACTGTGTTAATCTGGGCTTCCATCTGTGTCAGTCTGATTACCCTTGAACATACAGCCTTTCACACAGGTACATTATAATGCAAACCTGGAAAAGCCTGTACTGATGGAGTGTTGTTGCATCATCCATCTGCATCGCATTTACTCTGAAGACACTGTTGGAAAAACCCGTCTGCAGCTCCACAAAGTTTCACATCGGGTTTTAATGCAACCTTCAACACAGTGCATTTGGCATCATTTTTTCATGTGCTTTTTTTTGTTGATTTGTGATCTGGAGTCACAACAGCCACAGGGTAAAATCATTTTCTGATTGTTCACCAGTGTGAAACGTGGTTCGTATTGTTAGAAAAACATATGTATTCTGCTCTTTTGGACTCTCTTCAGTTCTGGGTTCATCCCTAATAACACTGGCCAACAATTTAAAAAATTAAGACAATTAAAAAACAAAAATTCCAGAATAAAAGTAGAGAGAATTTAGTAATTTTGAGTCTCTAATAAATGTAAATTAA
>JAPQRQ010000018.1:2840207-2857872 GCA_037367365.1 Apogon talboti | reverse complement strand
GCAATTGATATGCTAACATCAGCACATGCATAGCATTGATAACATCAGCTGGATCAATGCCAACCTAAGCTACAATACATGCGGGGGGCGGGGTTTGTTGTGCCTGGAACCACTTGTTATTTTGTGTTATTATGGATTGACACATCAGGACTGATCTCAACATAACTCAACATAATATGTCTCTGCACTTTAACAGTTCATTATTTCTATAAAGTCATTGCTCTGATTATTGTATTATATTACTGTCTATTATTTTACTGTATATTATAAATTGTTATATTACACTTTGTTTTTTCTTTGGTCTGTGTCTGCAACTGATAATTTCCCACTTTGGAACTTATGAAATATTTGTCTGTCTACAACTAGACGGAAAGTGAACAGAGACTATCACACAGGATCAAAATAACTAGAAAGAACTATATAAGAAGAACATGGACACAGAATGATCTAGAGAGAAATTCAGTGTAAGTCTATGGGAGCCAGGGCTTTTTGTGTCGATCCTAGTGGCTGTTAATGGTATTACAGCTTTAAGATACTTTCCCTTTGACGAACACTACTGTCTATGGTATAAATGGAAGAATAATGACAAATTATTCCTTCCTGTGTCACCATTTCTACTCTACCTGCTGAAACTATTCTTTAAAAGAGGTTTTTTAGTACATTCCTTCTGTTGTGTCTGGTTCTTGTATCTCAGCGTTGTTACACAGACCAGAAGTATCGGAACTAAAACATCAGAAACCACATTAAGTCTAAAAATAGAAGTGCTTTCGTCATGAACTTTACTTCATACCAACTCACTAATCATCAGCGACAGATCCCCAATGCAATCTCCCTGAGGTCATGCCTCTTTAATTATCCAAACAGGTCAAAGGTCACAGACACTTATCATGTGGTGAGAGGTCAAAGGTCAGCCGCTGGGGTCACGGGGGTCACGGCGGTAGAGGGGCGGTGGGAGGATCAGGCGGCGGATCGTTCTGCTTACTAACCAGATGTTATTACTGTCTGCCATCGGGGAGCTCAGCACTGACGAGTCCTGCAAGGGCTGATGGGTAATTCAGGGCAGGTGGTGCGAGTATGTGAGTCTTTGAAGGGTGAGAGGAAGAACCACATGAAAGCAGAAAGAATTCTTCTGTTTCATCTCTGCTGCTTTGATACGGCACAGATCATCGACACAGATACTCCTCAGGTTCTGCGTCTGCTTCCTGAAACCAGAAAGAATAGAATAGAAATGAATTGAATAGAAAAAAAAATACATAGAAAAATATTGAATGGAAACAAATAGTATAGAAACAAATAGAATAGAAACAACTACAATAGAATAGAATAGAATAGATTTTAAACAGTATGGGACAATGAGCCTGTTTAATCTTTGGATCCAGTAATGGCCTGGATTTGGCCCACGGGCCAGATGTTTGACACCCCTGTTATAGACCATCTTACATTCCTGTTATACTTGGTCTTATTTCTTTGTCTGCTGTCAAGGGGTTCGTGACATGATTGACAGCTCTGACATGACCAATCAGCTGCAGCTCAGCAAGGTCACCCAGCGCCACTCCGCTGTGATTGGCCGCTGTGCCTCCACCTGTCGACCCCATCCGCCCTGATGGCGGCACGTCGCTGTGCACCGGTGTGTGTGTGTTTCCCTCCATTCTGTGTGTTTTAAGTGGGGTTTATAATGAGGTTAAGTTGGGATGGGAGGTGGGAGGCGTAAACTCAAACTGAGACACGTTGTTAAAGAAGGTAATTAAATCACAGCAAAGTCAATTAAAAGAGTGTGTGACTGAGAGGCAGAACAGATTTGGTGGAATCTGCAGAACCGTGGGGAATCCTGCAGGTTTGTACCCCACCACCTACTGACACCCCCCCCACACACACACCACCACCACACACACACACACACACACACACCAAACAAAATGTCAGATTTTAGATTTTCCTGTGCAATAGCAGTACTTGGTTATTTTCCTTCCACAAACTGAACCAAGGTCTTTTTTTTTTTTTTTTTTTTACATCAGATCAAACCTCCAGCTGCTTTACAATAAACTCAACAATATGTCAGCCATGTTCATACTGTTTTTACACCTAAATCTGTCCAATCCCTCACCATCTCATTGACACAGAAATGTAAGAATCATACAGCGTTCTTTAAAGCTGTAAGTCAGGGGTGTCAAATATGCAGCATGCGGCCCAAAACCGGTCCGCCAAAGGGTCCAATCCAGCCTGTGGGATGAATTAGTGAAATGCAAAAATTACACTGAAAACGTAAACAATCAGTGGTGTCAAAATCATCTTAGTTCAGGTTCCACATACAGACCAATATGATCTAAAGTGAGTCGGACCAGTGAAATACTATCAGAATAATCTATAAATAATGACAACTACAAATGTTTTTTTTTTGTTTTAGTGTAAAAATCTGAACAAATATGAACAAAATGAAATGTCTCATATTTCTCAGCTTATACTGTCCTACCCCAATTTTACATAATTAACATATACAATCCATAAAAAAGAACAGGTCAGCACTAAGTTACTGAAAAAGTTCTAACATACCATAGAAAAGACAAGAGCACAAAACAATCCATCTGTCTTTCCTTCTTTAAACCATTACCATCCTGGTTAAACTGCTGTTCCTCATCCTTAGATTGATTTAAATATTGTATTTTATATATTCCTTTAAACTGGTTTATGCTTTTCTTTTGCTTTATTTCATCTGTTTGAGTCCGGTGATTGAAACACGCATCCTTTTTAATGCCTTTTTAATTCAGTTTCCCTCTCAGATTCTTTCCCCCTTCTCTCTCAGTCCTTGAATACATTTTTTTCTGAAACCAGCTCCTATGGGACTCAATGGGATTGGACTTTGGCTCCAAACATGATTTGTTCAGCTTAATGTTCAAACTTTTGTGTTCGTTGTGTTTTGTGTATATACAGACTAAAACATCAAACATTTAAAGAACAGTGTATTCGTTGTGTAAGGAGAAGACATGATGTGAAAAACTGCAGTAAAAGCCCATGCTTTGGTTCCAGTGTGAATCTGTTGTTTGTTGGAACACACCAGTCATTAATGGAAGCACAGAGCGTCTCAACACGACCCCAGTGTAAGCAGGCAATTATTACAGTGAGCTGCTTTCTTCTGCTGCCATCAGAGAGATTATGGGAATAATCGGCTTAATGAGCTCCAACTAAAGATGGGATCCAGATTCCCGGGGGGGGGGGGGGTTTCCACTATTGTATGAAGGCCACCGTCGACATCGAACGGCCCTGATACCATTCACAAAAATACAACGCTTTGGTTTAAACAGAGGAGGAATATGTGGTCCTCCGAGGAAAAACCAGCAAGACGAGAAGCTCTGAGGGGTTTACATCCCAGCCACAGATGAACACATGACCACCAAGTTTGATCTAGTCTATCAGCTGGGTTTGGATTCAGTCAGTCAGTAACTTTAGTTTCAGTGTTACTTTAACCCTCTGGTAGAGGGTCCTTTAAACAGTAATGTCAAAATGTTTTTCATACAATTTGTTTTTAACTTTTTTTTTTTTTTACACTTTTTTTGTATTCCATCAACTTCAGCCAGAAACAAAAACGCCAAATATTCAATTACTGTCAACTATGGGTGAAGACAGGGCACACTGTAGACGAGTCACCAGTTCATCACATGGCCGACGTACACATTCACATGCACATTCACACCTCGGGGTTTTTTTTTTTTTTTTTTTTTTTTTTAGGTTGACCATTGAACCTATCAGTGCGTGTCTTTGGATGGTGGGAGGAAGCCAGAGTACCCAGAGAGAACCCACACAAACACAGGGAGAACATGTTTTCCTTACTCCAGGTGTGATTTGTTGTTTTTCGTCTGTCTGATTACCTGGCCCCGCCCTAATGCGCTACACCTTTGTATCATTAACCCCGCCCTCTTGTATGTATTCATTCTCTCCTCTTCCTCATGTCTCTGCCGTTGTGTCTTGTTTGTTTACAGACAGAGCCTTAGTACTCGACATGCCTCTGCCTGATTCCTTTTGTACCTTTAACAAATAAGGTACACATTCCTTGTGTACCTTTAATAAATTGTTGTTTCATTGTAGTTGTGTACTGTGGGTCTTGGTTCTGTTCCCTTGACACTCGTGTGTACATCTACATGTATATGCACTTACAATAGAACTTTTACATCCCTACAGACTCAAAATGTACTTAACACTTACGACATTTCAGTCTTTTTTATATATTCTATTTCTTGTGACTAACTCATATCTTCCTGGGTTATTTTCCTATTATCCTCATTAGGATCAGACAATTTTAGAAACATCTTGATTCATTTATTTATTTATTTTGGTCTCACCTGTAAAGTTTGCTGTATTGTGATCTCTCTCTTGCTTTTTTATCTTGCAAACTCATGAATAAATAAATAAAATGAGTACCATAAACCTGGTAAACACAGGCTACATAAGTAAATACATATTGTTATCCTCACAATTGCCTAAGTCATATTTTGGGCCAAATTGTGATATCTGTGTAACTCTACTTTCCTAACACTGCAGCTTCACTTTATGCAAATATCACGATTTGGCCAAAAATATGATTTAGGCAATTACACTATGAGGCTAACAAATAGTTAAAGATATAGAGCTGTGTAAAATACTTTGGCTTTAACTTTAACTTTGGCTTTTTTTTCTGACTGTGGTGACGTTGGTAGAGCGGGTCGTCTAATGACCAAAGGGTCAGCGGTTCGAATCCTAGCTCCAACAGTCCACATGAGCAAGCCACTGAACCCTAAATTGCTCCCAGTAGAGCCTGGCAGCGCCTTGCATGGCAGCAGCCGCCCACTGGTGTGTGAGTGTGTGTGTGAATGGGTGAATGTGATGTAGTGTAAAGCGCTTTGGGCACCATTGCAGTGTGAAAAAAGCGCTATATAAGTGCACTCCATTTAACAGTACTTAATTAATGTGTTTATATTCACTCTTTATTAAACACCGTGTGAACATGTTCATTTCTGAAACATTAGTGAGTTTAGTCTTATTTTTCATGACATGAAGAAGCAAAACAGCAACTCATCCACTGAAGTTTACCACTGTTCAAGGCAAAAAACAAAATAAAACTTTAGAAAATGTAGATGTAAATGGTGTAAACGTTCCATATACCGTTGTGAATGAAGAAGCCTGAAGCAGCACAAAATAACTGTTAGTATAATGCTGTTAGTTTTAGTTTTTGTCTAACTGTTGCTGCTTTCAGAGACCTGGCACTCAGTTTAATCTCTATTTAAAAAGTCATGCTCTTGAATTATTAATTTAATGCTCGATTAATGTAATAACCACGTCCTCTGCCCTCTGTAAAGAACAGCGTATACATTATTTGGGTATATGTGGGTATATACAGTATACATGTATATACAGTTAAATGCAAAACCCCTGAAAAATACCAGAATTTGCTGATTTTTATAGTTGAAGACATGCAAACACAATGTCTGTAGGAGAAATGACAATATACCAGGATAATATTACCAGTAACATTAATGCACAGTGACTTTTCCTTTAGTTATATTTCTATTCTGATGCCCAAATGTTTGTATGCAAACATTTGGGCCGTTATCAATAAAAATATGTACATGTGATTATAAATAGTTAGTCAATGTGAAGGAAAAACTGTCCTTAAAAATGAGAATAGTTGCACTTCCTCCCAGTTTTTTTGCATTTATACGTACGAGGTTTTGGTTCATTTCTTTTGCATTTTGATATTTTGACTTTTCTTCTTGCGTCTTTGAAGTAAAAATGTCTAAACACAGGTTGATTATTTGACTTTTAGCGCAGATACTCATGAGTGTTCTCTTAATGTATCGATGCTCGACTTCATCCTCCTTCACTGAGTCTCAAGTTTTAGCACATCAGCCCAACCGTCCAGTCATCCGTCGTCTGCAAAATGTCACAAGACTGTCCCTCTATCAGAGAAAATAAAAGGTCCACTGTAATCCTGGTTCACCGGTAAAATGTCAGACTGAGCTGCTGACGTCAGCATCAGCGGGTGGAGATCACAGGAAGCATCAGCATCACCGTCTCCACCAGCGTCTGCAGATCATCCACCAAGACGAAGCCCCTGCACAAGTGTCTTAAGGGTGTAATACCACCATCGGCCACTGGGGGCAGCGCCACAAAGCCCTGGTTCGCATAGAATGTCCCTCTGGAAATAGCAAGTTAAATTTATTTTTTTTTTACCAGGGTGATCTGTTGATTGTCAAATTAACATCAGCCCAGCAGCATTTTAACTGAAATCTGAATATTATAAATGAATGAATTCCAGTGTTTGCTCTGTCTCTTTATACTCTCCATGACCGTTATCTAAAGTACATACTGCAAATGTGGTTGATAGGAACACAACATCAGTGTGATGAATATTACAGATGAATCTTCTGCCAGTGTGTCTGTACAAACCCTTTTACATTTACATTTTACACAGTGTTCTAAGTTTGATGGACTTTAGTATGAGGTTCTTATGTTTTACCTACTTGTACTTACCTGTTAAATGATCTATGGTAGGAAACAAATGGACTATGGATAAGAACCTCCGACCTCGGTGTAAAACATCTAAACTTCACTTTCCAGAAAGAAACCTCAGGAGTTTTCTTGACAAACAGAAATAAAAATATATATATATAATTCCATGTGCATCAGATCTTTATCTGGTCATAATGGTGTTAAAACAGTTGTCAGGTCAGTGTAATGCAGGAGAACAGTAAAAAACACTAACGTACTTGTATGTTCCTGCTGTTAACGCTTATCTTATCTTATCTTATCTTATCTTATCTTAAAAGTGCCATATTTGTACTTCAGTACAGTGGTGTAGTAAATAAAAACATTTAAAAATTAGAAAAGTACAAATAAACCAAATACACTTTGTAGAAAACTGACAAAACAAATAAAATAGACAAAAGTATTTTTAGAGAAAGTGAAAGACTTGGTTGAATGAGTGATTAAAATTGTGAGAAAACCAAAGTTTATTTGTATTATTTTCACCCAAAACCAGCCTTGAAACGGCCCCAAAGCCTCATGTTTAACATCTCCTTTTGTGGTTAACTCACAGACCAAGGTGCGTCTTCTTTCTTCTGGACTTCAGATAAATTCAGAGCCTGGAAACAGGAATTCCACACATATTTTAAGCTTAAACTGTGATTTTAAAGGGCTTTATTTAAGGCGGCGTTCACATGTTTGTGTCTGGTGAACAGACAGCGACAGCAGCGCCACATTTCCAACAGAGACAAATCCAGAGGGCGGCGAAGGGAGAGTAAATCTATTTTTAGTCTGATTGGGAACAGATGAACCCAGCTGGAGGACGGATCGGCGTGTAAAAGAGGTGAGAGGCCGTTTAATAGTGTGATCCTCAGCGCCGGGAGGTCGTGGTCTGGAGACACGACTGAGGGAACGGGATGTTAAGGCGACTTTAAAGGGTCTCAACCATTAATAGAGCTTTGGCTTGAACTGACTTGTGGCTCATTATTTGGCAGTTTGATCCACAGTTTTAATGGTCGACTGGATACGACTGGAAAACCCATTCTGACCAAAACTAGAGCGTCCATGGAAAATCAGCAGTTTGTTAAAGATACCTGGATATAAACCGCTCCGACCCATTTTAAGTAACTAATAAAACTCCATATTGAGGGAAAATATCAACTGAACAGCCATAACATTATAACCACTGACAAGAAGAAGTGGTCATAATATTGATATTTATGTCATTACAATGGTTCCTTTCACTGGGTTGGATATATGAGAGAGAAGTGAACATTTATTCATTAAAGCTGATGTGACGGAAGCAGAAAAATGAGCCACATAAGGAACTGAGGTTCTTATGAGTTTGAACTGAGATTTTTATTTTTTGCTCTGCAAGAATTTTGGGAAATTTACATGATAGGACACAAAACTGTATAATTTTCAGTAATAAACTATAAACTTTTATATGTGTTACGTACATTTAAGTTGAAAGTTATCTTTATGTTGTGAAGAAATGATGAAAAGATCGTTTTTTTAGACTGAAACTGAGGAAAATTAGATCTGAAGGGCTTTATAAAATAAAATAAAATATATAAAAAAACAGAATATAAAGTACAACATGAAAAACAAGAAAAATAAAATATAAAACACAACTTACAAAACAATAAGACCAACATGTAAAACATTAAGAGCAACAGGATGTGATCCTTTTTTTGTAGCGACATGCAAATAATCTGCACTAACTATTCACCTGTTTCACCAGAAGTCAAAGGTCAGCTGGATTTCAGTGGACCTCAGCTCTTTACAATACTCTGATGTCTGTGGGTGAGGTCATGTGACCTCTGACCTCATCACAGTGTTTTAGAGCTTCTAATAAGCCATGACCTCATCTCCTCCCACGTGACCCTTTACACCCAGCGTGACCTCTGACCTCAGCGATGAGGTCACATGCCTGTTGACGTTCACTCTGCCCTCATCAAAAGAAGTAAGTGGTCAGAAACCCCCCCCCCCAAAAAAAAAAACTCCCAAATTCAGTGTAAATTGCTCATCTTATTGTTAAGACCGGTTCAGGGAACCTTGACAAAACATGCGAACACAGGGTGTATGCAAGGAGAATTTATTAAGTAAAAGGAGATAGCGAGGTCAAATAAGGAAGACCTGGGCTGGTGACCACCCGTGCCTGTGGTGCCTTGGGGTGAAAGCCGCGGTGGTGAAGGTTTCCGAGCCAACTGTGGAAGCACGCAGGCAGAGGTTCTGCCACTCGCTCAGAGGACGGAGCGGATGAGGATGCAGGCAAGAGCTGCAGGAGAAGCAGATGAGACTGCAGGTGGAGCAGCAGAAGGAACAGGCTCTAATCCAGCTGGGGCTGGAGAAGGAGCCCGCACCGCGTGCAGCGTGGTGTACGGCCTGTGGGCCCGGATGCGTGCATTTATTGCCATGAGGCGGGTCTTTGGAAAGCACAGTGTCCAGCTTTGGCGGGGAGGGCCAGTGCGTCTTCTCAGGCTCCGTGAGGTTGACATTGTTTTTCAGCCAGTGGCTACGGCTTGGTTTTAGGTTGGATTGGTTTGTTGCTTTGCAGTCGGTCCTTTGCAGTCGGTCCTTTGCAGTCGGTCCTTTGCAGTCAGTCCTTTGCAGTCCGTCCTTTGCAGTCCGTCCTTTGCAGTACGTCCTTTGCAGTCCGTTCTTTGCAGTCGGTCCTTTGCAGTCGGTCCTTTGCAGTACATCCTTTGCAGTCGGTCCTTTGCAGTCGGTCCTTTGCAGTCGGTCCTTTGCAGTCGGTCCTTTGCAGTCGGTCCTTTGCAGTTCGTCCTTTGCAGTCGGTCCTTTGCAGTTCGTCCTTTGCAGTCCGTCCTTTGCAGTCCGTCCTTTGCAGTCCGTCCTTTGCAGTCCGTCCTTTGCAGTACCTTTGCAGTCGGTCCTTTGCAGTCGGTCCTTTGCAGTCCGTTCTTTGCAGTCGGTCCTTTGCAGTACATCCTTTGCAGTCGGTCCTTTGCAGTCGGTCCTTTGCAGTTCGTCCTTTGCAGTCGGTCCTTTGCAGTTCGTCCTTTGCAGTCGGTCCTTTGCAGTTCGTCCTTTGCAGTCAGTCCTTTGCAGTCGGTCCTTTGCAGTTCGTCCTTTGCAGTCAATTCTTTGCAGTCAGTCCTTTGCAGTTCGTCCTTTGCAGTTCGTCCTTTGCAGTCCGTCCTTTGCAGTTCGTCCTTTGCAGTCCGTCCTTTGCAGTCGGTCCTTTGCAGTTCATCCTTTGCAGTTCGTCCTTTGCAGTTCGTCCTTTGCAGTCGGTCCTTTGCAGTTCGTCCTTTGCAGTTCGTCCTTAGCAGTCAGTCCTTTGCAGTTCGTTGTTTTGCAGTTAGTTCTTGTTGATTCGTTGTTTTGTGGTTAGTTGTTGTTTTGCTGTCTCTCTCTCTCTCCCTTGCCCTCTTCTCCGGTTCCCTTAAATATGCTTCTCTGGGCCAAGGTTGCGGCAGACTGGGGGGAGGTTGGGTGAGGGGTTGCTTTATCTGGTCATACGGCAAACCAATCGGGTTTACCGTCTTAAGGGGGGGAGTCTGACGGGGTACCCTGAGTACGTCTCTCTCTCTCTCTCTCTGTTTTTCAGGTGACCACTGAAGCTGTTGGGTTTCTCCCAGGCAACCTGGCTGGGGGCGTGGCTCCAACTTCCTGAACACAACAGTGGCAGTTGGTGGTTGGCGGTTGCTGCAGCAATGTAACGACAACAAGGATGGTTGCCATGGAGACGGATACACATCTAAGTGGGCTTTACCAGGACAGCCGTGGTGGTCGCCAGCTCTCTTCTGACGGACTGGTCTTCGGGCCAGTTCCTCCTTATTTTACCTCGCTATCTCCTTTTACTTAATAAATTCTCCTGGCGTGCCAGCATACCTCCTGAGTTTGCATGTTTTTGTCAAGGCTCCCCGAGCCAGTCTTGACATTATGAATATCCTTTAAAAAGTGACAGAAAGTGCATGTTATGAGTATTTTACTGATACTATATGACCTAAAACTCTTCATCTTCATCTGATGTAAAAAAACACCATGTTTGACAATTAAATGTCTAGGATAATGTTAAAATAATGTTAGATACATTACATAGGAGCTGCTCAGGGAACTTTATATGTATAAAAAAACTGATTCACTCATAAAAAAAAATACAAGTTCACAATAAAAATACAAGTGCAAATCTAAGCTTTATCAGACATCAGGCAAAGGTTACAATGATAGAATATTTCAGGATAAAAAAACCAAAACAAAAAATACAGGATAGTCAGGTGTCACAAAAACTGTTCCAGGTATTGGATGTTTAATCAGGTGAAGATCTCATTAAAAAGCCTCAGAGACCATATACACTTTACCACCAGGACACAGGATGTACGGGGAATGGTAGGTTTTATCCAGAGTCCAAACAACAATGGGGAAGAGTCACATGACCAATTTTTGTGATGTTATCATTTTGCTATGCTGTCATGACAACCACAGCAGCAGTTACAACAGTTTGCATCAGAAGAAAGTCAAATGTAACAGAGACACAGAGATATAATAACAGAGATCACATTTGTGTTACAGCAGTAAGCATGGTCAAGTCACCAAGTAATGTGAATGTGATGAAGTCATACAGTAATGATGGCTTCTAGAACGCAGATTCCCATGGGTCAATGCCCTAGTATATATATAATTCACCTGTTTAAATTAATATTAATAAGACAAAAAGTTCTGCATAATTAAGGGTGTGGCCACTGTTGTTATGTTGTATTACAGTTTGTTTCATTAACCAGACCATCAGAGTCATGAAGTTTACAGGAGATTCATTCCAATAACCAGAGGAACTTAGCTGCATTAGCTGATGTTAGCATTAATATGTATTGAATTCTATGGTCTGTCTGCTAGCCGCTAATTAGCTCAGGTAGACGTTATGAGTGTGTTTGTACATTTATACTGTTATCAACACAACTGTATGTGTTAACATTTATTAAGGATCTGAAATGACCTGATGGGGTTTAATATGACACTGATAGTGGATGTGGGTGGAGTTTATTATAACAATGATAGTGGATGTGGGCAGGGTTTATTATGACACTGATTGTGGATGTGGGTGGAGTTTATGATGACACTTAGTGGATGGAGTCAATGTACAATAGGTGCAATAATAACCATCAAATGTGTTATGACAGCTGATAATTGCATTTTTTTGTAACACAGAAAAACTGATTTACTGTAGAGCCTATATTTTTTAGCTTTTGTTTATTCACTTTAAGACTTTTTAGTATAAATTAACAGTTCATAAAAACTACTATATTATAGAATTACGGCATAATACTAGAAATAAATGAGCACTTCTTTACTGTATTCTAATACATTTCCAACATAATACTGGTCACAGCTTGTATGTGCTGTGCATTTACTGTACACTCTTAGAAATAAAGGTGCAAATAAGAACCATGTAGGATTCCTCAGCTTGTCCCCATTGAACAACATGTTCCTGGTTCTACTCAGAACCCTTTCACATTTTACATTATTCAACGCAGTTAATGTCCTACACTCATGTTTTTAAGGCTTCATTAATTCAACATTAGATTAACATGCAATTTTGCTTTTTGCACAGTGTGAAAACACAAAATGCAAAGTACAGAGTGAGTGTTTTATTTTCTTGTATGAGGTGATATTTGAGAAGTCAGTAAAGCAGAAATGACAGTGGTTTGTTGATGCTCAAATTGGCCAGTGATTTGTCTGTTGTTAAAGGTTCCTTCATGATTTTTCAAGATGAGTGATAAAACCACCACTGTTTTGTGTTTGGTGTTTATTCTTTCTGTGTTTAACTACCACAAATATTTCACAAAGCACATTTTGGATTTTTTACACCCTAAAATGCAGACTGATTTATTTTTAATATATTCTGTGAACATCTATGGTTCCATTTGTGCATCTGACATGGGTTTTACACATTTATGGCTTATTTTCTGAGAGTTTCTGGACTACAGATATGTGACTTATATGAGGTTGTAGATTTTTCTCCATTCTTTCAGTTTATTGCACCTCACATCGGTAAACTTGTTGAGAAATGTGTAAAATCCACGTGTGTGAGAAGATGTTCTCCACAAATGGAAATACATCATCATTTTAATCATATCGTCAATCTGTAAACTGTCAGAAAAAGCAGCTCTCGGCACAGGAAGTAAGTCTGAGTCTGGTTTGGAAGCGAGATTTATTGTGACAAAGGCGAGTCTGTTGTCTCAGGAGGAGACAGACTGACAGCGAGGTTGTAAACTGATAGTCTGGTGTTCAGCGAGAGGAGATGGGCAGACGGATCATCCATCCACACCCCAACATTACACACCCAGATACCAACCGTCACAATGTGTCAAGACACTGAAGTTTTATGTGTTGGAAGGGCAGGGGTGCAGTGCAGTGTAATAATATCTGCCTCAAAATAGAAACGGACCATTCAACTGAACTCGGAGGCGGAAAAACTCCACATATTTTCACGTATAGGACAGTTGTGGTGCCTTCAGGACGACAGGGACGTCCGTGCAGATTTCAACAAGACCATGTAAAACCACACTAGGCTCACATTCCAAAGACCTGGAGGAGGAAGGGGGGGGGGGTCTGGGTTCTGGACTGGGCTGATGATGCACATCCTAAAGGCCCGTTCATAACAAGTACTACAATGTTTTTTAAAAATCCTAATAAAGCAAATTTGTCTCATGATATACATACAGTACTTTACCCAAGAAAAGGATATAAACAGTGCCACTACTGCTCATTGTATCCTACAAACTCAGATTTCTTTTCCTATTCTAAATGCATAAAATATTTCCAAAGCTAGGATTGCAAAGAAAATGTTTGGTGAGAAAGACAAAGGTTGATAATCTGCAAATTCTATGAACCCATATTTTATTCACAATGTTACATAAAAAGCATATCAGATGTTAAACTGAGAAAATGAACTATTTAAAAAAAAAATATAGTTTAACATTGAAACTGATGATAACAACATGCCTCAAAAAAGTTGGGATTAGGACAAAGAACCCTGGAATGACAATTGATACTAAAAACAAACAGCTGGAGGAACATTTTGCTGTTAATGAGGTTAATTATCAACAGGTCAGTAACATGATTTGGTATAAAACAAACATTTTAAAGAAGCGGTCTGTGAGAAGTAAAGAAGGACAAAGGTTAACCAATCTGAAGAGTCTACAAAGTAAGGAATAATTGCAAAGACTTTGAATATCTCATCACTTTCTACACATATTCAAAAGAAAAATCATATTTTCTGGAGACATCACAGTGCACAAGAGATAAGGCTGAAAATGAATATTGGATGGTGATCTTCAGGTCCTCAGGCTGCACTGCATTAAATTCTGTAAAATCAGTGCATTGACTCAGGAACACTTCCAGAAACCACTGTCACATCCACAAATGCAGATTAGAGCTCCATCATGTAAAGAAGAAACCATATGTGAACATGATCCAGAACCAGCACCATGTTCTCTGGACCAAAGCTCAATAAAATGGACTCAATCAGAATATTAGATTGTGTTTGTAACCATGGACACCATCCTCTAGACTTAAAAGGACATGGACCATGGCCTTCTGTCAGCGCTCAGGTCCAAAGCCTGCATCTGTGATGGTATGGGGCTGCATTACTGTCTATGGAATGTTCAGGTTGAACATCTGGAAAGAACCATCACTGTGAAAGGAATCTACAGGTTTTAGATCAACATATGCTCCATCCAGACCACCACTTTTACAGAGAACACCTGGAATATTTCATCCCATATAGAATCCCTTATCAGACCAGAATGGGACAACATTCCTCTCATCAACTCATCATCTGGTCTCCTCAGCTCCAGACATTTACAGACTGAGGGTAAGAGAAGTGGAGATGATCCAACATGGGAAACATGGGTCTGGAATAGGTTTATGGAGATGTGTTACTGCCATTGAACTCAGAATTACTTAATATTTTTCTACAAAATGGATCATTTCCTCAATTTAGACACTTTATACGTTTATGTTCCTCTGTGAATAAAAGTAGTGGATTCACAGATCATGCTGTTTTTATTCCCCTTTTCCATAGTGTTCCATGTCTTTCTCACACAGGTCCATATTGTACCATATGAGTGTCGGTTTCCTCCACCTCAGACGTCCTCTGTGACCTGAAGCCTTAATAGAGCAGCGAAGGTTTGCATGTCCAGACCTTTGTGTGTGTTTGGTGTTGAGTTCCACTGCCAGGGTCACCTCTGCAGCCCCAGTGGACACCCCCGGTGGACACCCCTCACAATACGCCACCTTGAGGTAACAATGGGTCCATTGTTCACGCAGACAATACAGTCTGAAGGACAGGGTTAAAGGGGCGGATGGGGGGGGCCCCACCTGGTAACACTGCATGAGACGGGGGGGTGGTGGTCACAGTCCATCAGTCAACAATGGCAGAGCTCAGGACCACTGAACTGAGGCAGGGTTTCCCAAACTATGGTCCGGGAACCAGCAGGGGACTGTGAGAAGGTGTAGTTGACACATTCAGGCCCTTTTCAGACAGAGATCCTTCAACTGGACTGGTTTTGTTCTGGAAAACGTCTCATCTCTCATCCAAGAGACTTCATCAGTTCTGATTTGTACTGTTTTCAAGAACAAAACCAGTTCAGTTGATCTCTGAGAACAACTAAGGATGAATGATGACCTGAATATCTATCCGCAATGACATTAAATAATTGGATTTTACTTCCCTGATGAATGAACAACTAGACCCCGAAAAATTTGGACAGTGACACAAGTTGTTATTTTATTTATTTATTTGTTTGTTTATTTATTTAACCTTTACTTAACTAGGTAGCTTAGTTGAGAACTGATTCTCATTTTCAATAACGACCTGGCCAAGAGGTTACTATAGCTGTTTATGAAAAAAATATTCAGTATACACTGATATAATCAAACTAAAATGCAGAGTCTCAGCTGTAATTTGAGTGAATTCACATCCAAATTAGTGGAAGGGTTTAGAAATTACAACTTTTTAACCTGTAACTGCCTCTTTTTCATGGGACCAAAAGTAATTAGTCAATAGACTCAGAGGCTGCATGGGTCTTCTCTCATTATCCTGACATCAATTAAGCACTTAAAAGGTCTGGAGTTGATTCCAGGCGTGGTGTTTGCATGTGGAGGCTTTTATTGTGAACCAACAACATTCAATCAATGGAAGTGAAGCAGATCACCCTGGACCTAAATGTGTATTAGATAAGTTAAGATAAGATAAGATAAGATAAGATAAGATAAGATAAGATAAGATATACTTTATTGATCCTCCCATAGGGGAAATTCAACAGTAGCACAAACAGGAGGTATCAAATACAACAGAAAAGATAAAGATAAAACATAAAAATCCAAAGTGACTAGAAGTGACATAAACAGTAAGAATAATTAATAAAGTGGCAAATGTACAAATAAGTCATACTGATCAGATGCAAAGTGTAAATGTATTCAGAGCTGCAGAGCAGTCTGTTCAGCTGCTGTTATACAGGTATTATATATTATTTCCAAAAACATAGCGTCCATTTATTTAATCTGGAACAGGCTGAACTTGAGCAGTTTTCCTCGACTGTTAATGCATAAAGTTGTGAATTTCTACTGAATTGTGTGAACTGTGTGAATCTATTTCATCATGGAGAAAAAAAGCTGGTGGAGTAGCTTTCTGTTTGCCCTCAGTCTGCACTCCATGTATGAGGCACTTGTTGTACAGTTGTGTTGGGTTAGGGGTTTGACATGTTCATGGATTTGGTTTCACCTCAGTCTCAGGTTGTGATGTTCATGTCAGGACCTCAGATCGTCTACACACTGCCTTCTGTCTCTGATGTAGTTTGTTCCCTCATGATCATCTTACATTCGAGTCACAGATTCACCTAAAAGATCAGCAGAAGAATTAACCCCAGGAACCGTATCTACTACAGATAACAGAGGAAAAGTCAGCGATGGAAGGAGCCACTTCAGTTCACTCAAGTAAATCCAGCTGCAAACAATGAGTCTAATCCAAGAAAAACAGATTTGTTCTTGCGGTTCTCAGCCATGTACCAGTGATTCAGGAAAACGTGTTGGTTTCATCATTTTGTTTTTCAAGTGTGAACGCAGTCCAGACGTGTTGTCATTAGTTTGCTGTGATTCTAACCTGTTTTTGTACTAAGTGATTCGATCTTTTATTACTTTTATTGAAATTCTGACTTTGAAAAGCCGTAGTTTGTTGACATCCTGTTTGTCATAGACTGTGACACAGGTTCAGGTTCACAGTTGTCTGACAATAGAAGCTCCTGCTGAATCACGTTGTACTAAAAAAGTACAGATTGGAAAATACAAATGTTCTCACATGAGGTCAAATATACAGTAGTCTATCAACACAGGCAACATGTAATACAGTGGTCCCTCGTTTATCACGGGGGTTACGTTCCAAAAATAACAATAGGTGAAATCCGCAAAGTAGTCAGCTTTATTTTTTACAATGATTATATATGTTTTAAGGCTGTAAAACCCCTCAATACACATATTATACACTTTTCTCAGAGGCATTAACATTTTCTCACATTTCTCTCTTGTTTAAACACTCTCAAAGTTCAAACCTTCGTAGATTTTAAAAAATAAGTACAGTAACGCATTCTGTACTGTACAGGAGACACGACACAGAGGAGACTGATTGACAATGGTCTACGGTCCCTTAGTCAATCAGGACGCAGAACACAATGCACGGGTTCTCCCTCAGCCAATCAGGACGCAGAACACAATGCACGGGTTCTCCCTTAGCCAATCAGAACGCAGAACACAATGCGTGTTCATATGCTGTAAAAAAAAAAGCATGCAAAATTGCATTAAAAAAAATCCGCAAAACAGCGAGGCCGCGAAAGGTGAACCGCGTCATAGTGAGGGACAACTGTATAACATTAGCTTCTGCATGTTTTTAACAATGAACAGAGAAGTGACACAGGCAGTGGAATGAGAAGTTTTTCACTGTAACAAATCCAATGACCCCTAGAAAAAAAAACAAAAAAAAAACCCTCTTAAATACGTATAAGGCAGTGCTTCTCAAATAGTGGGGTGCGCCCCCCCGGGGGGGCGCGGTGTGATGCCAGGGGGGGCATGTGTGACCCTGGCGAACATGTTTTTTTTGCCGTACTAGAATAAGGTGTAATTTCACCTCCACAACAGTAGATGGCAGTGG
>JAPQRQ010000018.1:2802913-2813246 GCA_037367365.1 Apogon talboti | reverse complement strand
GAACAGAACCTGACAACCTCACACATTCAACTGGGGGTTGGTTCAATAGAACAGAACCTGACATACAGGGACACTGGAACTGTTTTTCATATTTTAAATAGAAATATTAGTATATTAAAATCCTTTTAAGTATTAAGTCTAGTTACTTTTTCTGACACTACCTTCCCATACATTTACTTCCATCAGTACTTGTCGTCATCTCTGAGACAGATTTAGGTTTATTTTTTAACCCCAATTTAACACAAAGGAACCGGCAGAACGTCAGCAGAACCACAGACGAGCTCAGAAGAATATATAGTTTATTATTTCTTTTCTTCTCACTGTTTTTCTGAACTCCTAGACACACTCGTGGTCTGGAATATTCAGTGTCTGTGCTGATACTGCATTGTGTTCTTCTGTAATCTGAAATGTCTGATGGTTACTGTGACTGAGCTGCCGTTGATGGATATATTTAATAGTAAAACATCTTTCAGGGTCAGTGTTGTGGTTTTAGACCCATTCCTATTAATTAAGATGCCTTTACGTATTTGTTTCTAATGGTTTTTGTGTTGTAGTGAACTCAGACTGTCTGTTTACTGTTGTTGTTATTAGATTTTTTCTGCGTTGTCAAGGTTTCCTGCTCTGCACTTGGTTTGTGTTTTTGTGTGATTTCAGTTTTTTTTTACAGGATTGGAGCGCTTGTTACAAAGCTCAGTTGTAGTTCTGTACTTTAACACTCAAACTGTGTATTTTTCTGTGAATCTGAAAAGTTGATGCAAAATCAAAACATTTACTGAAAGAAAATCAACAAGAGAGACTTTTATCAGACATTTCCATAAACATTTGTATGATGAGACGTGACTACTGTTTTTAATCATCACCATTTGAAGATGGTGTGAAATATTTAATATAATAGTGTAAAATAATGTCAAATATTATCTTTCACTTTACTTGAAATGGGTAAATGTTGACTTGAACATCAAACTAACTAAAAAATTAATTGTATTATTTTAAGGTCTGTATTTGCAGGTGAGAATCCTAACATTACCCATCAGTCTTTGCGTGCGTCAACACTTGCATATACTGGTATTTAGTTAAGTATCCTATGAGTTCGAGGTATGTCTATGTGTAATTTCTCCACCGCTGTCGATGTCTATAGCTCAGATGAATAAGGTAAATACAGATATAGATGTGTAGTTGATACAGTTTGGAGGATGATTTCACTGCTGCTGTTTTTAGATTTACTGACTGTCGCCATGTTTCTATAAAGTATCAAGCAAATTTTAACATAATATGAACAAATATATGTATGAAAACCACTGTTCAGCGTAGAGCTGGTCAAAAGATCAAAATGGAGACAGAATCACAGTCCATGACCCACGGTATAGTTAAATAACAACTGAACTCTAGTTGTCTACAGGTTTTTATTTGGTTTCTGGAGCTTTAGTCTGTGTGTGATTCTTTGTGTCGTCGTATCTGACTAGAAGCTCTGCATTTTTGCATAAGTATGGAGTGACATTTCAGAACTGACGTCCACCTTTTCGCAGTCAGCTGCAGCGTTTCCTTTAATTATCTAGATTTTGGCTGAATAATTTGTGCAGCCGTAGTTTTATAAAGAATAAAATCTTTTTTTACTGTAACATAAGTCAGTCTGACGTGAAAAGTTGCCCAAAAGAAAATGCGAGTTATATTTATTTCTGTAAAAAGCTCTGGGTTGATTAAACTAGTCTGTTTCATTTGGTCACCAGGTGGCGCTATACGCTGTTACACATGATGGTAATAAACAGTAGAAGAAGTGGAGCGTTCTGATAGTGTTTTCCATCGATAATGTCTGGGATTTATGAGACCAGTCAATAATATCATCTTCTATAAAAACATGAATACAAGCAGCTGAAATAGTAGGATTTTACCTGAAACCTAGTAATTTTAGCTGCTTTTTGTATTTTTATAGTAGGTTTAAATATGATGCACAGACTGGATGGCACGTTTAATTTTGTCAAACTTGCTACAATGCCGATAAAGATATTCTATTCTATTCTATTCTATTCTATTCTATTCTATTCTATTTCTGTCCTTATTACTTGTACTAGACATCATGTGAGTTTAATGTTGAATGTGTCTGAATTTATTAGAAAAAGGTGTTTCCACGTCCTGTTTTGCACTTTACCTTTTTTTTTTTTTAGGAGGAGTTAAAACCACCTCAACCACCTTTACATGAAGTTGAAGCTTTCTTTTTGGAGTGTTCTGTAGTGAAACCTGATGGAAACACACCGAACCACTATAGTGAACTGAATAAACGGTCATAATTCTGATGGTTCTCAGTGACTTTGTTGAGTTTTTGCTGTCCGCTGGTGTTTGAGGAAGCGGGGGCCGCAGGGGCTCAGCAGATATGTGTTTGGATAAATACATTAGGCTGTTTCCTGGCTTCCACAGAGCCTGCAGTGTTTTAGCCTGTCATTCTTAAAGCGGGTTGGTTGGGACCCCCCCCACCCCTCCACCCCCCTCTTCATGTTTAAGTGCTTATAGAATCCACGCTCTGTTCTGGGAAAGTAAAGCCTTGTTTAGATTTCAGAGATAATGTTCCTCTCTCTCTGCATCCACACTATTTGGACATAAATAAAGTTGTTGCTTCTCTGAAAGCAGAAGGAGAAAAAAAAAAAAAGCCGGGCGGGGGGGGGGCAGCCTTTTGAAATCCAATCCGAGCTAATGCCCCCCTCCCCCACGAACAGAATATTTAGATTTCTGTGATGGAGTACAGCAGCTCCTTTTGTGCCCAGTGGAAGGTATCGCTCTGAACTAAGTATGAAAACACAGTGTAGAGCCGCAGCTTAAACATGTTAAATGAACAGAAGATGACGTCCAATCAGGATTCAGACGCCGATTTGAGGGAAACCTGAAGACGTCCGACAGTTGTGTGTGGTTTTACTGTGTCCATGGATCCTTAAAATGTCTTTAACGCGATTGTCTGTTTAGCCCTAAAACTGATAATTGATCCCTGACGGTCACTGGTCTTAAAAGTCCCACAGACACAGCCAATGATATTTATGCTTTCACATTTTAGCATTTTTATTTATTTATTTAGTGTATTTCTGCATAGCTTTTTGAAAATTTTGTGCATTTTAGTGTATTTTATATAGTTTTTGTATATTCTAGTGCCTTTTAGTGTATTTTTATTATTTCTTTCTGTTCTGTAGTGGATTTATTTATTTATTATTATTATTATTATTATTATTATCATTATTATGCATATTGGTGTATTGGTTCAGTGTAATTCAGTGTTCAGCAAAGTTTATGAGAGCCAGTGTGTTTTGGAATGTGTCCTAGTGACCATCAGTGGTACTACAGCTAAAATACTTTTGCATGGGCTTCATTTTGGACCTGGGTCAATGGAAGGTGTGTCGGTCTGCTGGACAGTAACTGTTACAGTTAATGGTTTGACAAAATGGCCAAATCATGCCTAAATATTCACTTGGAGGAAGGAACTGAGACAAGATTGGCTGCCAGAGGTCAAAGGTCAGGGTCACCGTGATCTTTTGTCTGGATTTATATATTAACTTTCCTGAACACATTATGATAGGAGGATAGTGAACCTGTTTCATCACCAAACACATGTAAAATAAAACAACTATTGATGGCGTAAAACAAAATAAACACTGAAGACGCTTTTTTAATGTCTGAAAAAATAACTGATATTATAGTAACGTTAGTGAGTTTTATGAAATGTAAAAGTTCTGTTACTGTTTTATCATCCAGAACATTACTGTAGTTTTTCATTTCCTTTTCTGATGTGAAGTCATACTTTTGGCCGTTTTAAAGCTCCCTGTTGTGACGTTACCGTTATAGCTTTTGCTTAAACAGACTAATGGGAACCCATGAGCAGAACCCAACATTGACTGTAATGGGTTTCAGCTTCTTAAGTTTAGTTGTCGGTTCTCATTTGGAGTTTCTGTTGCATTGATGTTATCTTGACTGATGTGGACATTAGGACAGGTCTCAACTCTTATTTTAGAGCATTAAGGACATGTGTGTTCTGTCCTGATGGGAGATACGTCCATGTATCATCAGTCCGGCTGAGGTGCACCATGCATGGAGGGGGTTTGGGTTCCTCTTACAATGAAAAGTGACATGTTTAATTTTGTACAGTTCTATGACATATTATTTATCTGAGATTTAGCCTGAACACACGTCCACAAAAACCTGCTAATGAAGTCTAACTGCTTCGTTTAGTTAGTTTGAGATCAGGAACTAACAATGGTTTATGTTTTTGGTTAATCTGCTGATTATTTTGGTCTGTAAATGGTGATGTATTAGTAGAATGTCAGTGTGTCCAGAAGGTCGACATGTTCTCTGATGTCATATTTTGTCGACAAGTCACAGAGAAGAAAAGAAACCAGAAAATATTCACATTTAAAAAGTGCAAATCAGTGGAATTGGATTGTTTAATTCCTCCTCCAGCAGCCTGTTTTAATGGTCTTAACTGTGGTTTTTAGATTAATTTGGTTTAGCGTGTGTTTCTAGGCCGTCAAAGGGAACCTGGACAGACCTAATGCAGAAACATATGATGGTATTAGAGGTGGAGTCTGTGGAACATGACCCTGAAGTCAAAGTTTCTTTCTTTGGTCGGAGTGTGGGACGTCTCTGCTCCGTCACTGAGCCACAGACTCACTGTTTGTGTCTGGTTTATTTTTCTGAGGCGGCGTCTGTGTTTTCTTTTTTTTCTTTTTCCCTCTCCTTTTTTTGCCTCAGCCCATTCCTCTTCCTCCTCCTCCTCCTCCTCCTCCTCCTCGTTGTCGACGTCTCGTGAAATGAAATGCTCACCAACTCGGAACATATGCTTCGAGTTGGGACGCTAATGGCTTCGAATCCAATTTGAGCTGGAGTCTGAGGCCAGACGGCAGCACAGACACAAACAGAGCCCAGACTCTGAGATCTGGATCGAGGAAAAACCTGCACGGGTCCAGAACATGGACTTAGAAAGAAAAGTATCAACAGTCTGGACCGTGATGAACACCGGCTGCATGAAGCTTCTGAAACGGGACGCTTTACTAAATTTTATTGAACATCATACACCTTTGTCTTTATTTCAGTTCTTTTAAGACTTCGTCTCCATGTCTTTTATTTAATTCAGTCTGGTCGACGTGGTCTAAACATCCTACGAGGGTCTTTTGAGGTAGAATCCCAATCCCTGATCTGACTCACGGCGTTTGCACCATTGATAACATACAGATGAAAAGGCTTTGGGTGAGTGTGATGGAAAGCCCCATCTTGGTGTCCATTAAAGAAACTCTGACTGATGAATGTGCAGCAGCAGCTTGTTTTCACTCACATGATTCTAGTGACGGGCAAAATGTAGACGGATGGAGAAAACCCAACATACTTCGACTTCCAGTCAGAGAGACTGTGAATTTCTACTTAAACCAAGTGGATCTGTTCAACCTCAGCCACAAGGTCAAGACAGTGTTTGGACATAGAATCACAACCAGTTTTCTGGTTGTAGGTGACTTATAACCCTTTTAAGGACTAACTTTATAACAGGCCTAGATTTCTTTATGTTTTTTTGGGGGTTTTTTTGCAATAAAAGTGTCAGAAAATGTCTTTTTTACCAATTCTTTTGCACCTTTTTTCAGGAAGAACTTAACTTTCAATATTTGGTCATTAATTATCTTTATTATATGTAATAAATGCTTAAAACAGTATCATATTGTAAAAAATAAAAAAGGGACTTGGTTTTTTTTATCATGTTTATTATGCAGAACAACTATAAATGTTCAGAACAAAACTTTATGAGATTCTAGAAGTAAACATTCAACTGTTTTCCATGTGCTCATACATTTTAGTTTGTCTGTATCATTGTGTGTCCATGTTCTTGTTTTTAGTTTTTTCTAGTTCATTTTGATCCTGTGTGATAGTCTGTGTTCACTTTCTGTCTAGTTGTAGACAGAGCCCCTCATTTCACTGACACGAATATCCATCATCTGATTCAAATACACACACTGCATCTGTTTCTGCCCTGGATAGATCTGTATATAGCTTAATTCTTCTATTCTTATTGTCTACATTAACGACTCATTTAAAAGTTCCCTGTCTTTTCTATCTGCGATTGCTTGTTGTATGCTGCTGCTGTTAACTGTGGTGGTCTTATCTTAATTTATCTTAAAACCAGATACAACTGACTTACTTTAGCTTTCATTCACGACTGAAATTTCAAGTAGAAAGAAATAATCTTTTGACATTTAAGGTGATAATTATTGATATCTGCTGTATCATCCACAGAGCTGGACCAGAATTTGTAATTATATATAAATGAATTCAACAGATTCAACTTTTTAACCCTTAGATGCATAAGTGGGTCAAATATCTTTGTAATAAAAAGTTATTATTTCATATTCCAGGTGTTCCTCAAAAACATGTTATTGACACCATGACATTTAAATTTAACTTACCTTTTATAGATTTTATAAAACTCTAGTTTTTGTATTACTACCCCAGGCTTACATAGGTGGGTCAAAATGACCTGCATTCATTTACAGTGAAATTAAATCTGAACCTTTGATTCATTCTACCTTGAGATGACATTGTTCTATTGTTGTTATATATTATATACTATATATACTTTGCTTTGCAAATTTTCAAATGTAATTAAAAACATATTAAAATTGTTACAAATGTTTGGGAAAAAAATTAAAAATAGAAAATATTTCAAACATGAAATCATTCATTTGTGGATCAAAATATGATACAAAGGATTATTTTCAACATGATAGAAGTGACAATAAAACACACTGATTTGAACCCAGGTCATTTTTTACCCATTTCTGGAAGAGTGGAGTTAATAAGCGTTAAGTTAATGACATTCAGTTAGTCCTCCTTATTCTTATTATAATGTAGAAGAAAATGTGCTTTATTGGTGGCTGCAGACAGCACCCTGATGTGTTGTCCAGGTCATTTTGTGTTAGGTCGTTTTATCTTCTGAACTATTTGTGCAGAAACCAACATGTGACTTTTGTGCCATCCTTTACTCTGTGAAACATCATTCACTCCAGACACCTGAGTTCACTGCATTAATGTTAAAGCTTTGGATAAAAACATCCCCCTTTAACAAACTCCTTCTCCTCCAGATGCCTTGTTAATTATTCCCGCCCTCTGAATAATTAAACAGCTCGTAAGTATGAATCATTTAACGGCGCCGCACGTGGAAATCCAAGCCGCAGAGGAAACGGCTTTCGGCCTTCACGCGTTTAGTCCAACCACGGTCTGGTTTTTATTAATGAACTCCTTTAATTTCCTTTTTTCCTCTGGAGAAAGTGTGTGAGTGTTTGAGGAAATTGTTTTGGATGATATTTTTATTGCATGTGAGAGGGACGGCCTCAGTTCCAGCGCTGTTCGGCTTTTACAGTTGTGTGTTTTTTTGGGTCGTTTCCATAAATGTGTCATTGAAGGAGGGATGATGCACAGTCACATGACCCAGGGAGACGGATGGTAATTAAATGGGACATTTCCATCTCCGTGTTGGTAATTGCCGCCGCTTGCTGCTCATGTGACTCCATTTTCAACACAGAACTGACTGTTTTTTTGTCCAGGAAGGTGTTCTTTTTTTTTTTTTTCATTTTTTTCTTGATGTTGTTGCAAAGAAAACCTTGTTTACTCCAAACTTTAAGCGTCGGGGTCAAACTGAAGATGAAAATGCACCATAATTACCTGTTTAATTCTACAAAACATAAATGTGACTCACAAACAAATGTGTAACCTTGTTTCGAGTAATTTACTGGAAAAACCATTCATTCACCAGGAGTTATGTGGCTCACACAGTCAAACAGATGAACTGCTGTTGATTCAACCTGTGTGTCAGTGAATTTGCCACTTATATCCATGGTTTACCAGGTTTTTTTTTTATTTTATGAAGTGTTACAGATGGTATTTTCTAATCAGATGGTTAAAATATAAAGGATAAAAAAGTTGAAAAACAATAAAGGTGCTGATTTAATGTTGAGAAATTCAGGATGGACAAACAAAATAAAAGAAAAAAAGCAATAAATCAACAAAATGAATGAGAAACTATTTTGGAAAAATATAATCAAGTCAATGAGAAAGCTGGATAACATAAGCACTGAATCCACAAAATGAACAAAATAATGCAAAAAGGAAAAAGTGAACAAATTCAGAAAAAAATTAGTGAAAACATAATCAAACAAACAACATGAATGAGATGATCACCAAAGTGAACAAAAAGGACAAAACAAGTCTTAATTTAACCAAATAATGGGGAAAAATGAATGAATTCTATGACCAACATAAATTACTATAACACTGATAACTGTAACTTTATCACCAAAATGAACAAAATCAGTATTAATGTAACGTCATTTAATCTCTAAAGTGCATAATCAGTGCAGTGCCATAGTAATGGCCAAAAAAATTTTTCATACTCATTTTTAACTTTTTAAACATTCTTTTTATTATATTTTATCAACTTGAGCCATAAACAAAAATACCAAATACTCAATAACTCATATTTTTCGATCCTTTAAATGCCATGATTGTAATGTAAACCATATTTTTGATGCAAAAAACATCACCCTGGCATATCTAAATGATTAACAGTAACATTGGTTAATATGCATCATTATGTTGTGTACTAGGTCAAATGTTAAATGCAAAAATGTGTCAATGAGCATTTTTTACTCACTTGGTTAAAGGGTGTTAGTGTAGGAATTTAACATTGCTTATAATGGGATGATTTTAGTGGATGGGTCAGAATTTAAAAAACCATGCGAAAATGAAGAACTTTTGGATTCTGACCTAAAACAAATAGTGAAAAATCATCAGACATTTTATCACATGAAGTGTAAAGTGTGCATAATATGCTCACCTGGATACCGGAGGGTTAAAACAGGACTCAGATTATCACTGTATTATCAGTACAGGTGATGATTTGGTGATTGTTAACGTATGGAAGCGTGCGGCTCTATTTAACGTCATTGTTCAGTTTAACTTTTACTCATTTGATCCTTTTCTTGTTTAATGTCTTATTTACTCCAACGACCACCTGTTTTTTGTCACGGTTTCCTCGACACCAGTTGGCCTTCCCCTTTGTTTTGACTCTTTGCGTCAGGAGGTCCAGGCCTCTGGATGTCACTGTCATTCGATTAGTTTGTGGTGAAGTTACAACCTGAAGTGAAACTCCATCCAGAGCCGGATCTGGTCTGCGGTCGTCTGGTTTCAACTAAAGCGTCTCCAGACGACACTGGATGATTCACTTTCTGAGGAACCACAACGTGTTGAGGATTCTCCTCTGGTCTCCGCTCTTTGCTCCTGTTTTTTCCATTCCTGCTTCGTTGGAGGTTTTCTGCTGCTTCTCCACATGGAACTAATTGTGGAGCTACAATAGAGACGCTTTAATTGTTTGTTGTGGAGTCTCCAATAGCTTGGGTTTGTCCTTGGTCCTCGTGGGCTTTATCCTCCGTACGTTCCCATCAACTGGAGCTTTGAAGGTTTTACAACTCGCTGGGTGATTGATTCACGGTGGAAAAGGTGTTTGTTGTTGTGACGAATCCAAAGGTCGTCTCCACTTCTGATCAAGGTTTTAATAGTTTTACATTTTTCATTTTGATTTTGTTTTGACGTTTTGTTCCGATTCAGATTCATTTTATCGACCCTAAGGAGGAAATTCATTCATCGTTCAGTCAGAATCTGAATATTTGACAGCACGTATAATAAAAAAAACAGTAGCAGGAAAGAAATGATCAATACCACAGACACCTGTAAAAAGTTGTTTCTAAATGGTTCTCATCCCATCTAGTCACTTTCTGATGCCTTGCTCAAAGGCACCATGGGAGACCGGCAGATCTTTATTCTAAACACTAATGAGAATTTCAGTCATTTTTGGATATTTGACAGTAGAAATACAACATATAGAGCCTTTAACCTGCACAGCTATACTAGGTTAAATGGTTTGGACTGGGTGTCAACGACGTCGCAGTTTATGTGTCAGAGTTATTATGGATATTAGTGGAACTGCTCTGCTCATTTTTGTTGTTTTACCATCTTTACCTAGTCCTTTTTACCTCGCCAGCTGATAGACCATGAGCTGCTGTGAAGGAGCTGTGTCCGGTGTCGTCATGGTCATCGTCTTTATTAGCAATTTCTTCGAATGTCTTGTCTGAAACTACTGTTTGGATTTATTTCTTCTTTTTTTACATATCTTCCTGGGATAATGTCTACAAAGTTTGTTAACAGTTTTAACAAATTTTAATTTTTGCAGAATTTTTACAAATTTATAAATGTTCCTTTCCTTCTACTGGTCCATATGTTGATGGTTTATAACATGTAAATAGTTCCACATATCAATCTAGTT
>JAPQRQ010000018.1:2737283-2748564 GCA_037367365.1 Apogon talboti | reverse complement strand
AAGAACTGTGCAAATGGCATTTCGTGTGGCTGTAGTTTCTACATGCCATATGACAATAAAGAAACCTTGATTCCTTGCTTCAATGTCAGTAGCACAAACAGGTAGTCATGGACAAATGGAAATGGAACATTAGTGGATTGAAACATGGTTCAAACTGGTTCTACAAAATAACTATGAGGCCTGATGATGAGAAACATGTCTTCATCAAACCTGCAGATAACCTGATTGTGTATTTAGCTTGTTTTATGTATTTTAGAGCATTGTAGTGTATTTTTTCAGCACTATAGTCTATTTTTTGTGCATTTTATTATATTTTCTGAGCATGTTGGTGTATAATAATTATGAGAGGTGTTGCACTGTTATTTATGTAAATGTAATGTCTAAAATTTGACCAAAGATGTAGAGAAAAATGTCTTTAAAAGTCAGGAATTTGGCTTCATCAAGCTTTCAGATAGCCTGTGTGTGTGTGTTTACCATATTGAATGTGTATTGTAGAGCATCACAGTGTAATTGTAGAGTATTTTAGTGTATTAGTGTATTGGTGTAGTTTACCACCACCAGAGGGTGACTGTGAGAGTGAATGAATAATGGATCCATTGTACGCGCTTTGAGTATGCGTTAATAGAAAAGCGCTATATAAATCTAATCCATTATTATTATTATTTCAGCATTATAGTGTTTTTTTAGCTATGAGGCCTGTTGGACTGTTATTTGTATGAATGGAAAAGTCTGAAATTTGACCAGAGATAATGAAAATAATGTCTTAAAAAGTCATAAATTCAGCTTCATCAAACCTGCAGATACTCTGATAATAGATTAGAGAAGAAAATAGATGATATACTGTATGTTGTGAAATATGTCACAGCCAGGTCGAAAAATGTCCTGGATGTAACTGAGCCAATAGTTCAGATCCTTCCATTGGATATATACGACAGTGATGAATATGTTTCAGGTCTTTAACCCTTAAACTGATGCATGAGGAGCTTCTCATTTCTTAAACAACCATCAGTTTGTAGAAGCATTGAGATTGGGCCTTTTAATGGGAAGTCATGTGGTCTGATGAGTCCAGATTGGCCCTGTTCCAGAGGTGGATGAAGTGATTACCCATCATGCCTAGTGGCTACAGTACAAGCCTGTGGGGGCAGTGTTATGATCTGGGGTTGGGTCAGTTGGTCAGGTCTAGGTTCACAAAGTTATGTGCCCCAAAAATGACGGACATTACTTAAGTTTATCCAAATGATGCAGTGGAAAATGTAGAATCAGTTAAATATTGTCTAATGATATATTAGACTGAGTCTAATCAGTTCTGGGGGTTTCAACTAATGATCCTGTGACCTGACTGAAAAGTTTCACCATCTTATGTTTGCTATTTTGTGGCGACTTCCATATGAATTTTCCTCTACATCTAACCTTATCTTGGTGATTTAAGATAAGATGTACTTTATTGATCCCCAGAGGGAAATTCAAATGTCACAGCAGCAAAATTATATATATATATATATATATATATATATATATGGCTAAAGTGACTAAAACTGACATAAAACAGTGTTGATGTGCAGTGTCTGGTCAGAGCAGATGTAATAAATTTATCACAATGTATTATTTAATCCTGTCAAAAGCATGCATTTTACAGTAAGTTCAAAGGTTATTTTCTCAAAACAGAGACAACTGAAGAAAAAGTGTCTGCATTCAATACGGAGCCTCTGAACGTCCAAATGGGTCATAACTGATGACTATGAACAGATGACAAACTGTATTTTACACTAATTATTTACATGGATTGATAGGATTAGTGGATCAACAGATATTAAACAGTTAGAAACAGTCATAATTAGAAACATATGAAATGAAACATAAAACAACATGAAATACAGGACCAAGGTAGAAAATTAAAATAAGCCGTTTCAGTAGAAGAAGAATGAGACACGATGAGATGGTTTCATTAAAATAAAAAAACACCAGTCAAACAATGTAGAATTGATGATAAGATACATTATCCCTATTAATTCATCTGTTTGACTGCAGGTGAGTGGAGAGGACCATCACCCAAGCGTTAAATAACGTCACAGTTCTTCCAAAACATCATCCGTTTATCACTTCATTCCTGATTTCATGCAGCATTTTGCAACGAAAATACAAGACTCCATGTGACGCCATCTGACGCTGACGTTTTCAGATAAACAGTGTTTCTGCAGATAGACCAGATGAACCGGATGACTCGTATAAAGATGTTTCTGTTCGGAGGATGAATTAATTCACCGTCGCTGTTGGTTTCAGTTAATGTTGCACAAATCCTCTACACAGTTTGTTAAAAAACCAAAGACTAAGTCCCAAAATTTTGGACTTAGTCTGGCTTTTTGTGAAAAAAAAAAACCAAAGTAAAGTCATAAATGTCCTCATTTCCATTACCAACCTTCAACTTTTGGTCAGTTCGTATCAAAGCGTCTTGGTGTGAATTATTTTCCCAGTTTTTCATGTTGTAAATTCTTTTGATGTGTGAAGAGCCACAGACCTTCAGCGTCAGGTCTGAATGGGTAAATGACGGCCAGAGACCAAACACACAATGGGCCTTTTCACCATTTCTATCTCTGCTCTCAGAATTCTGTGTTTATAAATGCAACTTACAGTGATTTTTTTTTTTTTTCCAATTAACTTTGGGACCGGGAGCTGTAGTCTTTGTGGCGCAGAAAGAAAAGCAGCTTTGAAAAACACACCTGGTAAAGGAGGAAGTTCATTTATCCGATTTTTCAGATCACCTTGTCCCGCTTGAATCCATCAGAGAAAACGCTCCGGTCCTTGGAATGAAACCTCGCCTGTCGGTTATTGTCGCTGAGAAAAGCTCGTTTATTTCCCAGAGATCTTCACCACCACCCCCTCCTCCACCCCCCCACTGGCCCTTCACCCTCCCTCGCCCTTCATTGTTCTCCAGGATCAAGTTCAGTGAGGTCGGGGGAGGCTGGAGGAGGGTAATAGGACCCTTGTCCCTGTGTCTTGGGCAGGTTGAATGGGTCTCGACCCCACCCCCCCATCGTCGCCGGCTCTCTGGTTCCCCTTCTTTATTCCACTCAGCTCCAGTTTCTGCACAACCCCCCCCCCAAACACACATACACACACACACACAGATCCATATTTCGACATGTTAAGATTCCATGTTTGTACCTGTTCCCTGCACCTGCCACCTTTTTGTACCACGACTACATGTACTTCACAAATACACACTTTCTACACAGACCCGTCCACACTACTGAACATAACGTGCTGCGCACTAACACCCTCTTCCAGATTGGAGCTATTTTCAATAGGCTTATGATTCATGGCAAGATGCATCCACAGTATAAATTTCGTGCGAATATCTGCAAATTGTGTTACGTTGTTGAATGGACAGACAAACAGATGACCAAATGGTTACAATACCCCTTGGTTGAGGTGTAAAAAACGGACTTCTAGGGATGGGAATTGATAACAATTCAGCCAATCTCATTGGATTACAGAATAAAGTATAGTACAAATGGCTTTATTTGCATTAACTCTTTAATGTCAAATATGCACGAACATAGACTCAAATGTACACATGAATGAAAAAACCTTTAATGTGTACCTGTTCTGGTCATGCTTACGACATTATTTGTGCTTTGTGTATTGTGTATAAGCCAGAGAGGTGCAAATTCAGTAAAAAAAAAATCATCAGAAATGCACCACACTGGACCTTTTTATTACATGAATTAATGGTGGGGGCAGGACCTTTGGGAGCAGCCATTGCCAGCCAGAAGTGACGTACCACCGCTGTTTCCAGGTGATCAGTGCGAGTAAACAAGCAGCAGTCAGTGAGCACGATTGAGTGGAAAGCACGTGTTGGTGCTTGTTTCTGTAGCCGTAAGCGTTTCACTCCACCATTGTCCTAGAGATGTGACCCAGCACTGGGTCATAATGCATCAACATAGACTGGTGTCTGCTGCACGGGGTCAGTGACCAGTCCATCGCAGCCCAGGTAATGGGACAATACAGCGAGTCTGCGTCACTACCGGTGCTGGAACAGTCTGTAAAGGAGGAAACATGTCTCTGACCATGACTGACTGACGGAGCAGCGACTTAGTGCTCGACAACGGGCTATGACATAAGTTACCGGACGGAACCGCTAATATTATACTTGATCTTTTGAGATACCGAACAATGAAAATTCACTACAGGTGCCCTTTAATATAACACGATGATATGACGATACTGATATTGGCTGATACCACAAAACATATGTGTATGTATCAATGCATCCCTGGTATGTATACCCCGCCCCAGAGGGCAGGGGTATAAATACTCTATATATACATGGGTGTAAAGATAGCCATATACCAGGAATATATGATAAATACCAGGAATATATTTCTCTGACATCATTCACCCAATTCTTTTCAAATTTCACACACGTACTTTACATGTGCTTTTTTCTCAATTTTTACATTTTTAAAAATTTTTTTCAAAGTTTTAAAAAAAAATTCAAAGTTAAGACTTAAAATTGATCCCTGGGTAGGCAGGGTATCAGTGAGCAGGAGGGGCAAAGGGTTGTGCCACCGGGTTGGGGTATTAGTAAGCTCTCATTTTTTCACTTGTTAGTCTTGTAGTTTCGAAAACCTAAAATGAACACAAATAAAATGCCGTTACAGTGACTGTAAAATCCTGTGTGTGTATGCGTGTGTGTGTGTGTGTGTGTGTGTGTGTGTCCTCACAGGTGAGTTCATTCGCTGTAGTGTTTGTTCAGGATAATCCAGTGTTCCTCCAGCTGCAGTGTGTGATGACAGTACATATACTGCTTGATTTCTGGATGTTCAGCATTTGCCGTTGTCTTTGTGTGTCTGTCCTCATATAAATATACACGCGCTCCTGTTTTGTGTGTTTTCATCCACACACCTGTAGTGTTTGTCGTGGGGAGCAGCTGTGTTTGCTGCTGGCTGATGCAGCAGTTGTTTTACATTAGCAGCCTGCAGGTCAAACTGCAGCTGGCGGCGTCTCAGCATGGAGACGAACCCTGGGGAGTGTGTGTGTTTGTGTGCGTTTGTGTGTATGTTTTATATATATATATGTGTGTGTGTGTGTGTGTGTGCCTGGCCGGCCGTCCCCGTGGTTCTAGCCTTTCTTAAGCGGGCTAAGTCTAGTGCCTCACCCTTAGCGCCTCAGCATTTGGCAGCATGACTGCAGTGAGATTAATCCATTCCACACTCCATCAGTCACCAGGCACAGGTTATTAGTGCAGGGACACACACACACAAACACACACAGGCCCTTCACCCTTGTGACTTCGCCGTCTACCTCGTCCCCAAAGTTTGTAAAGGTGGCCTTGGTGTTGAGAGGCCATTTGTCAAAAGCCAGCCAGAATCTCCACTTGGCTCCTTTTAATAAGGCTACCTGGGCCGTGGGATTACACAAAGGCGCACACAGACACACATGCACACAGAGACGCATACAAAGACGCACACAGACTCACACAAAGACAGATACACAAAGACGCACACAGACTCACATGGACACAGACCCACAACCCCATAGACTCATACAGACCAACACAGACCCACACTGCGTTGTGCACACACTCATACAGACACACATCTGCGTTGTACACATACACACTCGGTGTCAGGTGTTGCGTCCCGCGGGGCTTATAAAAGTCCCATTAACATGGCCCTCCTCATTGGTTCTGACAGGTTGATCAATTAGGCCCCTCCCTCCTCTGACCCCCAGGCCGCCGCGACGCAGAGGTCAGACACGATGGATCGCCCGCCGCCATCTCTCTCTCTCTCTCTCTCTCTCTCTCTCTCCTGGCCGTTCGTCCCCGGGTGCATCTGCTCTGTGGCTTTTCGGCAGAGGATCATACTTTACTGCAGGCGTGTTTCGATCTTATCTCGACGCTCAACAACACACTGTGTTTGTGTCGGTGTGTCACACAACAGACACACACACACACTGGAGGAGTCGAGTTACAGTTTGTCACTCCTCTGAAGAGCCTCGATTTGAGACGAACGCTCAGATTAAGGTTCTGTTCAACGAGTAGTCATTTGAGTTGGTTGTGTGATTTCAATGAATTTCAAACTCACAAACGTCCAAAAGATCAAACTGATGTATAATTACAGACACACAGCATCATTTCACTCTTCAAAAATTCACTTCACTTTTTATTGCAAAATTTAACTTTCAGGTCAAATATTACATTTTTTTTTTCACAGTTTATGTAGTCTATTGATGCACTGAAAAATGAAATAAGGTTGATTCACATTGAAAACACACATTCATTTCCAGTTCTAAGTAAAAAATAACAAAAATGACCAAAAAATAAATAAATAACCACGTCAGGAAATGAAAAAAACTCACAAAAACTTCTAAGTCTATTTATTAGATGTGTGTGGCTGTACGTTTGTATCAAGGGAATAGAAAAATGACAAAGTTAGGAAATCTGAGTGTTGGTAACATCCAAGTAAAAAATACAGGCACATTTCACCGACTTTCAAGATGCAAACTAGTCGCAGGTCAAGGATCGTATTGAACGGGTCAAACTCAATTTAGTTCAGGTTCCACATTCAGTCCAATGTGATCTGAAGTGGACCAGACCAGTAAAATAATTACATAATAACCTATAAATAATGTCAGCTCCAAACTTTTCTGTTTTAGGGTGAAAAAAGTAAAATCACTTTAAAATATTAACATCTACAAACTATCCTTTAAAAAAAATTAGAATAACATGAAAAATCACAATCTGAAATGTCTTAAGAAAGAAAAGTACAATTTTAACAATATTATATAATATTTCAGTAGGTCTGCACTGTTGAACTTCATTGTGTTTTCTGTATTTTACCCCTGGTCCAGAAGGTGTCCCACCAGGAGCAGAACCTGGCCACCTTTAGATCTAAACCAGGACTTAAATCAGGATAATGTGAACCAGTTTACAGAGTCTGATCCACCCACAGAACCAGATCCAGGTGTTACTAATACATTACCAATGGATCTGAACCACTTCGTTTCCTCTGGAGGTCAGGACTCCAGTGAACCACCACGTACAGCACCCACAATCTACTAATGGGATGCAGCCATTTATAACGACACCAATTACACATGTATGTTTTCTGCTTTAATGGGTTAAAGTCTGATGTGAAACTAGTGTATTACAGCAGGTTTCATCACAAAATATTACACTATACATGCTAAACATTTCATTTTGAGGTGGATGCCTGAACATTTACAGTATCATAACTCATATTTTGCATTGTTTTTTTACTTTAATCATGGGGGAAATCTTGGATTATGGACAAATTAATAGCAAAATTCTCAGGTTCTCTACATTACCTCAGATAATATGGGATATGAAAGTAATCAATATCACATTATAAATGATATTTTTCAGATGTCTTACACAGGTTCAGATTAAACAGTTTAATGTGCTGCAGGACAAACAGGTTTTTATTGTTTAAAAAATAAAACCATAGAATCCATGTAAATATCCTGCTCAGACCCAGGAAAGTAAACGTTTTGGCTTCTCTTAAATAACTGTCTTGATTGGAAAGAGCATGATGGACCTTTTTTTTTTTTTTCAGACACATTTTTTACAATTTTTTTGTAATTAATGCTGTGAAACTCTTGTCCCCTACAGAGGACAAAACCATAATGCACAGCTGGGTCTCAATAGTATATGTTTGGTTGATGCAGATCCACATGAAGTCTGGATATTTACTTGAACATACCAGTGATTATTAGCAGCTGGTATACACAGGGGTGTCTGGTTCTGTTCTTTTATTTTCTGGGGGGCGGGGGGGGGGTGTCCTAGTCTCACTCCTCTGAGATCAGTCCCGGGTTCAGAGGGTTAACACACTAATGATGTCCACCGCACTAATTGAATATTGACATTTTGCACACGGGGTTAATGGCTTCTGTCTGCCTCACCTCCGCCGCCAACCAGACTCTCCTGCAGGATTTTTAACCAGTGTTCGATTCCCCGAGGGGGGTGTTAATGGCACTGTTACCATAGTGACCACGTCATTGTGCTGTGCTTCTTTTGGGTTCGTATGCGTCTTTTGGAATCTGTGAGTTTAGTTCAAGAACATTTATTCTATAAACGCTTCTTCAGGTTGGATTGTGTGGATGGATTATTGATCATTTTAAGAGTTTTTTCAACTCCAAGATATAAATCTGAATTGGTAAAGAAGTACAAAACCTGAAATTCACTCATTTTTTTCACCATTTTTCTCTGCTCAGTGTCATTGAATGCAAAATATCATCAAACACTCCTTGGAATTGTACAGACTTATGTTGTGAGTGGATGAATTTGTTGAATCTGTGTTAAGACAGTTGTGTATCAGCGCAGGTTGAATGTAAAGTAGTTTTCACCTCATCTTGAACCATAAGAATCAGGTTTACAGCAGCTTCACAGAGTCTGTTTACATTCACACTAATACTCTTTATCTGATATCTGGAGTTATCAAATTATTAGTGATAATAAGTCTGTTTCATTAAATTGAGAGTGGGATCCCTCAGGGGACTGCCTTAGGCCCCATCATTTATATGTTTACATTACTGGATTTTCAGATGTACACTGATGACACTGAGCCCATTTACATCCACACTACTACTCTGATCATTATCTGATTTGTGGAGTTATCTGATTATTCCAGTGATCATATAAACAGCATAATCTGATCTGTTTTAACAGATAACAGCAGTAATCAGATTATGAGAAATCAGATTAACACACTTGGATTTATCCTCAGTACTCCATTATCTTTGTGCATTTATGCAGGTTAATCTGACTTATTTCGTTCTTTTACATCTGCACATGTGTAAAAACAATTAAATCAGAGAGAATGGAAGTGATGCAGTCAAATGTGAGTGGAAGACAATAACAAGAAGTTTAATTCTACCGTCACTACATAAATGCATACGCCGAAATTAATCCGGTAATGGACTGAAACAGCTAAACCAGGGTTTTTTAATCATCACATTTTTGAAGTGCATGTAAACACATCAGATCTGATAATTATAAATGATCAGACTTTTATGGTCATGTAAACAGGTTCAGTGTCCTTAGTCCAACTTTCCGTTTTATCTCATGTCCTGTTTTTGTTATTTTTTGTGTCTGTGGTTTTCACCTCCTCTCTCTCCTCGTGCTCCTGCTTCTATATCTGTGACAGCATTTTACTTCCCACTGTTTCTGCCTCCAGACGCTTCTCCTTTGTTGCCACGGCGACACGCTCCAGATGGCGAGTGTCAAGGCTCGGTAGTGTCGTCCGACCACGACAAACACACACTGAAACACACACACACACACACACACACACACACTGCTCTGCGTACAGGCGATGTGTGAACGGGCTGCAACGGCGAGGCAGCGCTAGATTCTGTTCGTCCTCCGCACACACTCGGTACAGTGTAATAAAACCTGTGTCACAGCCACACAGGAAACAATCTCTCCTTTCTGTGACCGGGATGTCATTAATCTTGGCAGAGGTTAACAAATGCACTTGCATGGAAGGTATATTTCATAGGCAGACAGCCGACAATGGGGCCATTGTGGCGTCGAAGCTGCCGCGGCGCTCTGCATTCAGGCAGGACCTCGGGGTTGGCTCCGGATCCACGCCTCATGTCCGGGGTTATGTTTCATCTCCCAGATGAATGTGTTTATGCGGGAGAAAACATGTGAAACACGGAGCCAAATCAACGCTCCAGATGTTTATTTATTTTCGCTGCAAGAAACCACCATTTATTTTTCTGAATTGGGGGGAAATAAATGCGTTGGTCCATTTTTCAAAGTTTGGCCGTGTCGCTATTAGTCAAAACCAGAGGCAGACAAATACCCTGCCGGTGTTTGGAGAGTGCAGCCGGCCAACCAGGCCAACCCGGCTCTGAATCACTGCTCTAGAAGTAGGGCTGCAGCACAACTCTGCAAAGGTGTTCATTCAGACAAGCAACATGATGTAGGATTCTGCATCGACGCCGTGACGGGACATATTAGCATTCTGCACAAAATTATGTCCTACTAATGTGGATTGTAAAGTTAATAGAGGAGTGGACAGTTTTCCTTTCAAAGATGCATTACCATGCAGAGCCATAATAAAACTGAATCATTAAACCGGTTCATCGCCACATCTCTGCTTGTAAAACACCAATAACATTGTTTTGTTTTTTTTGCTGTATTTATGTACTGGTGTTGAAAACATGCAGCTACTTATATTATAGGTATTCTTTATACCGACCGTGTCTCATTAGTATCCATCAGGTTACATATGTATAGACTGAAGACCTGTTTTTCTATATTTTTGCAACAAGAAAAGAACAAAGTCGACACAGGTATGAACATGAGAAGCTTCCATTTAGTTCAGTAAAATGAATAGACTTAACAGGGACATTTCAGGGAAATAGAAGCGTTCCGCTTTGAAATCTGTTGAAGCCTCATGGAGAATGTGTTCCTTTCATTATGAAGATGTCAAACCAATCTTCTACAGACAGTGTGTTTGGTTTAAGTAGTGTTTAAAGAGTTTATTGACATTTGCACAGGTACAGTACAAGAACATTGGAATTTTAGTGTTGCTCTTGAGTCAAGGAAAAAAGAGAAAAGAAATGTTGAAATGAATGAATGTTTTACTTCAGACATAAAAATCACAACCACCAAAAAAATTAAAGCCTGAAGCTAATGATCAACAGAAGACAACCAAAACACAAAAGCAAATTTATCAACCAATTATACAATAGAAATTCTAAATAATTATATTATTTATTATTAAAATTATATGTATAATGACATTTCAACCACCTGACATTATTCTAAACTGCAAATACATAGTTAATCAAAGCCTCAAGAAAACACTGTTTCACACAGTAAATGTTTAAAATTACACTAATCAGTTGTCTAATTTGCTTTGTCTGTCCAAATTTGAGGATAGATAACATTGAAAAGCCTTGAGAATCATTGTGTATTTGGCTGGTGAATGGAAACTGAACCATGAGACCAGTGAAGATTCACACCTGCAGATCCAGGCGCTGTATTGTGGTGTTACGGCCTTGCAGTGAATTGTGGGTTGAAGTGACTTTTTATCTCAGTGATTTGACAGAAGTAGGCAGAGATCAAGAGGGAGTGATTTTGATAAAGGTTTTAGAAGCACAAACTAATAATATGTAAAAAAAAAAAGAACTTGTCAGGGAAATGTGCTTTCACTTGCATGCCTTTGATGCCTTTCATTTAGACGGTTTGCTTTAAGGACCGTTTACATCCTTTCGTTTAGACGGTTTGCTTTAAGGACCGTTTACA
>JAPQRQ010000018.1:2722239-2737183 GCA_037367365.1 Apogon talboti | reverse complement strand
TTTAGACGGTTTGCTTTAAGGACCGTTTACATCCTTTCATTTAGACGGTTTGCTTTAAGGACCGTTTACATCCTTTCATTTAGACGGTTTGCTTTAAGGACCGTTTACATCCTGTTTCAAGTCATATTTTTCCTAATAAAGAACACTACAGTGATAAACCAAATCTGAGCACCACATGAACAGTTTGTCCTGATCAAACACACGCAGTGAGTACGAACGCTGAGATCATGAGATTCCTCCCAGTTATCAGAATGTTATGGTCGTGTAAACAGGCTCAGTGATTCTCTTCCATAAAACAGCTTTAAGTTCTGCCATGTAAGTTTTTGTCCATTAAAAACATCATGAAGCCACATTTCTGTGTTTCTTTGTTGGTTCGTTTCTTGGCCTTGGTGTCGGGGTAGTGGCGAGTCTTCCCAGTAATCCATTAGACTTCCATTAGCTCCGATTTGTGTGATTAGTTCTAATTAATCAGTGGAGTCCGTGGCCTTGGCTCGGCTGCATGCTCTTCACATTTCATTTCGGAGTCCATTTCTCAGCTCTGCATCGTCCGAGCGTCGGTTCTCCACCTCCACACCCCAACGCTCCGCTGCCTTTGCCCATCTCGCGCTGATTTCTCTCCTCATTTCCAGAGATCCTTAAATGAAGCGGGAGGTCTGGCTGCGGCCTCATGTTTTACACATTCCAGCCTCTGTTTAGCCCCTCTCGGTCGGTGCCTCCCGTGGAGCAGTAGGTATTGATTAGCACTGGACGGTCCATCCCTCACTGTAACAAAGCCTATTGATGTTTGCCGAGGCCTGATTTCCCCGCGGTCAGATCCCATTCGCCGCTCCATCGCTAAGTGACTAGAAGCTCGGCGGCGCGTCCCAGAGTAACCACGATCGGCTGCACAGAGCTGCAAATTAAAATTAAAAGGGTTTCTTTAGCTTTTTCTTTTTTCTGGGGGTCAGCTTATATACTGAGGTATTATGTGATGATAATCTATCTTCCTTTCCTCAGTTGTCATCCTTCTTCTGCTGTTAGTCCTATTGTGATAAATGAAGGCTCAATTTATCAGCCGGCCTCTGCTCGATTTCTTCTCCTGTGTACCCCCCCACCCCCACCCCTGATCCGGCATCTAACCTCTGCACAGTTCACTTTAGTCCTCCATCTGTTTTCACCCACTCCATCCATCCATCCGTCTATCCATCCATCCCTGATGCTCCCTGTCACTCGGAGCTGCTGACTGCTGGAGGTGCCCTATCTGCTGTCAGTCACTCTGCAGATGGACGGTGGAGGGTATTTTGGGGGGGGGGGTTGACACATGATGGGGCCCCTGCTGTTTAGAAATGCACTTTTTAGGGAAGCAGCAGTCGTTTGGTTTTGGTCTAAATCGAGTTAACCTTGGACTAAAGTATGTGGACACGCTGAATTCAGGTGTTTCTTTTCTAACAGTGGTCTGAGATGCAAAACAATAATGACAAATGTCAGAATATAGTTTTATATTGGGATAAATATCATTGCATTGGTTAGTTTGGTTTAAATTGTTATATTTGATTCCAAAATGCATCGGAGGTGGTTTTTACTTCATTTCTCTCAACATTGATTTAGTTTCTTTCTCAACATTGACTATGATTTTAAATGTTTTACCTCTAAATTTCTAAAATATTTTTCCTTCTCTGACTGTAAATAATAATTTTCTACCACAACTAACCACTTATTTTCTTCATGTCTCAATTAGGAAGAAAAATATCCCATTAAACTTTAAGGAAATATTGATGTTTTTATCTCAAATCCTCATGAACAGCACATCTTACAGCTGTAGACATGTGTCCCAATACTTTTGTCCATATAGTTTATAAACAGCAATATTTCCTTAAAGTTTAATGGGAGATTTTTCATCCTCAATGAGTTGTGAAGAAAGTAGATGATTAGGTCTGGGATACAAAACAATAATGACAAATGTCATAATATAGTTTTATATTGGGATGAATGTCATTGCATTACATTCACGTTTATAAACTATATGGACAAAAATATTAGGACACATCATGTCTACAGCTGTAAGATGTCCCATTTATTCTGATTTGGGATATATTTCCTTGAATTTCAATGGTAGATTTTTCTTCCTCAGTGAGATGTGGAGAAAGTAGATGATTAGTTGTGGTAGAAAATTATTATTATTTACCAGTACCAAAAATATTTTAGAATTTAGAGGTAGAACATTTAAAATCATAGTCAGTGTTGATATAAATGAAGTCCAAACCATCTCTGAGTCATTTTGGCATCAAAGATAACAATTTAAACCAATATACAATGATATTCATCCCAATATAGAAGTATATTCTGACATTTGTCATTATTTTGTATCCCAGACCCCTGTTAGAAAAGAAACACCTGAATTCAACGTGTCCACATACTTTTGTCCACATAGTGAACCTTCAGACCTGACTCTGTCCTTTCTGTTGATCCTGTTGTACATTGAATGGTTTGATTTATCACTTTATTGTTAAGGTGAATTAGTGAATGAACCGTGGACATGAGTGATGGTGCGTCTCCATCATCCTTATGTAACCCGTCCGTCTGTCCGTCTCTCTGCAGGACTCCGTGGTTTAACGGCTGGGGGTTCAACCTGCCTCGGGGTCAGTCTCTGCTGGATAAATGGAACCTGGTCCCTGAAGGCATCGACATCCTGATGACCCATGGGCCCCCGCTCGGTAAGTCCAACCGACCAATCACAGCACAGCTCGGTCTGCGAGGCGTTAAGCCGCCGCTCAGGTTATGAAACACCAACAACATATTGTTTGCTCTCAGATTTTCTTTTCCCCACATCACACTGATTCAGTTTTCCTTCTGGTTGTTTGGCCCCACTTGTTTTTCTCGGCCTGTGTTATATATATATTTATTTCCGGAACTCTCCATCTGGCTTTATTGAGTGATTTCTTCCTCTCGCCTACGGAGGCTCGCTGCTGCTCGGCGGCCGCTGTGGCTGTTTGATTGCATGGAAACTCGATTTCACACCAATGTGACAGACGCCGCAAAACGACTGGAGAGACCGAACGGGGGGGGGGGGGGGCAGGAGTAGGGCATCCAGAAATGTTATCGCGACCAAAATCCAGGTGGTTAGTTTTGTTTTTAAGTTATTTGTAACAGATGCAACAAGACGGAAACTGTAAATGGGATGAAAATGGACGGAAGCGGAAGAAAAAGGCCTAAAATATGTGGAGCACACGTGTCAAACATACGGCCCGTGGGCCAAAACCGGCCCGCCAAAGGATCCAGTCTGGCCTCTGGGATGAATTTATAAATGCAAAAAATGTCACTTAAGATATTAACAATCATTTTAGTTCAGGTTCCAATTCAATATCAAGTGGATCAGATCAGTAAAATACTATCATAATCTATAAATAATGAAAATTCCAAATTCTTTGTTTTAGTGTAAAAAAAAAAAAGTAGAATTTAATTAAAATGTTTACAAACTATGCTTTCACAAAAAATGTGAATATCCTGAACAAATATGAACTACCTAAAATGAGAAGTCAGTGTAATTGTACCAATATTCTGCCTGTTACTAAATGTTTTGTGTCTTTGTAGATCCACTGTGATCTGTAAGTTGTAATGTACATGTGGAAATAATAAACTGAGGCAGAATATTATTAAAATTGCACTTATTTTTATTAAGAGATTTCATATTGTTCATGAAATGTCTTAAATTAATTACATTATTACAAAATTGCATTATGAAAATGTTTACATCTACAAACTATCCTTTAAAAAATACAAATAATATGAACAACCACGAACCATATGAAATCTTTTAATAAAAATAAGTGCAATGTTGACAATATTCTGCCACAGTTTGTCATTTACACATACGCATTGCAACGTACAGATCACAGTGGATCTACAAATGCACAAAACATTTAGGAACAGGTATCTGGAACTGAAAAATACAGCATTTAACCTTTATGATCAAGCCAACTTTGACTCCTTTAGTGTCGGGGTCTTCCTTTGGATTGGACCCTTTGGAGGGCCGGTTTTAGCCCACCGGCCATATGTTTGACACCCCTGATGTACAGACTCCTTTATTCTCTACATCTGATACTCAAATGGATCCGTGCAGTGCCATCTGTCCGTCCTCTGTGTTCATTTCGTCTGCATTTCTGTCCGTCGTCTGGAATCCCATGGTTACAAACCGGAGAACATGTTGCCGTGCCACTGGTGACCATGGGGGGGCAGTGTTGACATGTGAGCTCAATCATTTCCAGAAATGGTGGAATTTTTCGAAGACAAACTGCCGCCATATTTACGACAACTAACCATTCAATATCAACATCAGTAAAACATCCTCTGTCGACACCAGGTTTTCTTCTGAATGTTTTAATTGTATTTTAACCCTATTTAAGTTCATTCTATTTAAGCGTTTAACTCCTGACCAGAAATAAAGTCATTTAAAAGTTAGGATTCTTTAATTTTTTCCAAACTAATTATTCCAACAATAAACAGACACAGAGGTTTACAGTGTTCTCCCTCTTTAATAGCTGTGTTAATATTTCACTTTCACAACATTAAATTAATGGTAAATAATCAAATAATCTGTGAACTCATTTTAAAATAAACCTTAATTACAGCCCATTGATACAGATGTTTTTGTCACTGCTCCATCTGTTTGGTGTGTTTTAATTGTGTTGAGTTCTGCTCAGTTCTGACCCGGTGGTCCGCTCTGTGGTTCTGTTCAGGTTTCAGAGACTGGGTTCCTAAGGAGCTGCAGAGGGTGGGCTGTGTGGAGCTGCTCAACACGGTGCAGAAGAGAGTTCGACCCAAACTCCACGCATTCGGAGGAATTCATGAAGGTACGAACTTTAAAACAAACCACAGGAACATACAGAGGTGTAGGACAAGGTCTGGACTCTGGACCGGACTCTGGGTCCATAACAGAACTCTGCATGTGATTTAATTCAATGAATAACAGACATGATTGTGTGTATGAACGCCATCTATGAGAACAGACTGAACATCAGATACTGAAGAAATGGAACAGCTGTCTTAAAGCTAACGGAGTTGTTTCACTGACTCCATCAGCTCCATCACAAACACTGTAGTTAACAGACATTATTATAGAACATTTCACAGGTGCAAATTCAGGCTAAGACACATTCTCTAACGGGACCACATCAGTCCAGTCCAGAACATGTGAACTGTGGTTTTACGAGGTCTGGTCTGGTCTGGTCGACTTTAAGTAGCATGTGTTGATCCAAAATCACAGAAAAGACAATGACCTTTGACCCCAGATCATGACAGACCCTGGCTTCTGGTCTTGGTCCTGGTACCAGTCTGGATGGTCCTGGTCCATCCAGATACCTCTGGACTCAGTTCACATAGTCTGACCTGGTGTTTCTATATATTACAGATCTGGACTAAGGTTCTCCACTGTAATCCTGACCCATGTGGTTCTATCAGGTCTAGATGAATGCTGGTTCTGGTCTGAGGGATCAGATCCTGGTGTTCATCTTAGACCTGAACCCTTGTCCTTTAAACACTGAAATCCATCCACATTCATTCTGTTCTGCATCGTAGACTCACATATACAAGTGTCTTCATAAGTTTATGTAATGAGCATAGTTTCAAACATTTTAACCATTTACTCACATGTTTGTTGTCCAACTGGTCATCCTGGGCCAATCTATGGTCCTGGGACCATCTTTGGTCTTCAGCCCAGCTGTGGTCCTGGGCCCACCTTTGGTCCTGGGCCAACCTTAGGTCCCGGGCCCATCTTTGGTCCTGGGCCTATCCTTGGTCCTGGGCCCACCTTTGGTCCTGGGTCCATCTTTGGTCCTGGGCCCACCTTTGGTCCTGGGCCCACCTTTGGTCCTGGGCCCACCTTTGGTCCTGGGCCCACCTTTTGTCCTGGGCCCATCTTTGGTCCTAGGCCGAGCTATCGTCCTGGGCCCACCGTGGGTCCAGGACCCATCTTTGGTCCTGAAGGACTAGACTTTTACTGGGCGCTGCTTTGGGACCAAATCAGAATCATCTGTTTGACATGATTTCATTATTTTATGTCATTATTCTTCATAAATTGTTCCTGTTCTATGTTTTTCTTGAATGTGTTGAATAAATATAGATTTAAGTCAAATGTGTCGACGATGAGTCACACAATATTTGAATGTGACTGTGTTTTTAACCATTTCAGCTTCTTCTTAGTTAATGCTGGACATTGAACATCTGCCTGTCGATGACTCACCTTCTCTTCCCTTTCCTCATCTTTCTCCTCCTCTTCCTCTTTTCCTCTTCTTCTTCCTCTTCCTCCTCCTCATCTTCCTCTTCCTCAGGTTACGGCATCATGACCGACGGCTACACGACCTTCATCAACGCCTCCACCTGCACCGTCAGCTTCCAGCCCACCAACCCCCCCATCGTTTTTGACCTGCCCAACCCCTCCAGCTCCTGAGACCCGGTGGTCGGGGTCGGGGTTGGTGCACGGGTCAAAGGTCGGGGGGAGGTCAGACAGATGAACGACTTTTTTTCTATAAATATGTCAAGTAAAAAAAAAAAAAAAAAAAATTAAGTGTTTCTTTGCAAACTTTTGGTCTTCTCTAAGCTGTTGTTGAAAATGAGAAGATTTGGAGCTGGGGGGGGCCGTGTGGGAGGGAGGGGTCAAGGAGAATACCGGTGTTCAGGGGGTTTGTTTTATTTTGTGCCAATAAAATCTTGTATTGTTAGTGTGATGTGTCGACCTCTGAACAGTCACAGATCAGTTTCCATCGAAATCAAAACATCGAATCAAACAAATCACGCATCAGGTTCAGTTTTTAATCAACGTCTCAAAACGATTGAATTTTAACAGAAGAACAAAATGACATCAGTTTTCCTCAGTTCCTCATTAAAACAACAAATAACTGGAGATGTTTAAGACTTTTTTTATTATGATGAGATGCAAATGTGACAGAAGCTGAGAGCAGATGTTTGTCATTATTTGACTGTTTACTGAAGGTGATTATTTCATTATCAGGACATGAAGTCAGTTTTTTATGATTGGAACGTCATTATTCTCTGATCTCAAGATGAAATAGCTTTGATTCTAGACGATGAAGTCAGCTGTTTTGATCTGATTTCAGGATATTTTTAAGGTCATCACATAAGGATCCGTAGATGACGGTTCAACACTACGGTTCAGTCCACGTCTCTGTCGATCCAATCCAGTTTCCTCAGAAAAGCTTAATTCAGGTGTGTCAAACTCACTTTAGTTCAGACAACAGTGACAACTCCAAATGTTTGTCTTTGTTTTTAGTGCAGAAAGTCAAATTACAGTTTGAAAATTGTCATATTTACAAACCATCCTTAACAAAAACTGTGATTAAGCTGAAATTTAGAAAAATAAGTGAATTTTACCAATATTCTGCCTCAGTTTATCATTTACACACGTCTATTACAACTGACAGATCACAGTGGATCTACAAATACACCAAACATTGAGTAACATTCATCTGGAACTGAAACATAGCATTTAACTGTATAATCCAAGCATGTCCAGGCTCTGTGACACCATTGACTGCCGATGTCTTAAGTGCAAATTCATCCCGAGGGCCAGTTTTGGCCCGCGGACCGCATGTTTGACACCCCTGGCTTAATTCATCGGCTCTAACGGTGTTCAGAAACAACTGCAAATCTGTTTTCGGTTTGTGTTTTATCTTCATCAGATCACATTGAAAACGTCATCGTTGTTTTATGAAAACACAGTGAGATCATTAAGAACTGTGATGTGTAACAAGAAAATGTGTTAAAAAGACCTGAGGATGCGATGAAATAAGACCGACTACGACGTTTACCCGTCATCTGGACATAAAACCACCTGGACCGTGTTCCAGAACCACGCCGGTATTCTCCTTTTCATGGGGATTTTGTGGTTAAACAATCTTGCTCTTGATAAATATTGGTCAAATCTGTAAGATAAATGATGCTTTGTGAATTTGTACAATTTCTTTCTGTTTGGTTTGCATTGGCCGGACAATGGATGCCATGGTTTTATGTTGTATCATCTGATATTTTGTGTTTTCGCTCTTCTTTTGGTTTTCATTTTCTCGTCCGTTCGTCGTTTCTTATTGGCTGACAGGGACGCTGCCTTAAACTAGCTTTAATATTTTCAGCTAGAGCCCTTATTTATTGCCCACGATCCCCGCAGAAGCAGAACAACATCATCACCTGACAGACGCAGGGACAGCTGTCGATTCCAGCCCTGATTATTTCCACCCTCTATGGATTTCTGATCTAATTTGGAAAATGTATGTATAAAATATATATATATTATATATTCATGTTGTAAAACATCTGTACTAAAAGTTGTGTTTGACAAAAAAAGGTGCATCTTTTCTGCGTGCGCCCGTATGATTGGTTTGTTTCTTTGGATTTCCCGTCAGATGCTCTTTTTGTTGGCGTTTTCGTATCGATCTCCCGTTGGGGAAGACGTTCTGTTGACATGAGAGAGGAAAAGTCAGAGTCACAATCCAACAGGCGAACATCACGCCTGCCTAAACATGGTTAAGTTGTCCTTAAAAGTGTAAATCTAATAGTATGTGTTTGCTTTCTTTTTTTTCTAATTTTGCACTGTGTGTCAATGCAATCTTGCTAGCACAAAAAAAAATGTTGCCAATAGTCGTCTCAACTTCGCCGCTGTAAATGCTCTTTTTCGTGCTCTGTTCCTCTCTCGCTCTTTCTGATTGTATTCATGGAAATGTTAGTTCTCCTCTTTCAGTTTATTGTGATATATTTAGCTGCCTTTATATGCAAATAAAATTGCGAGATTTTTTCTTATGAATCTCAGTCTTGTTCTTATTTCTCTGGAAAACTGGAAAGGTTCATCGACGGTGTTCAGTCAGACTCGAGGGTTGAACATGTTTGGTTTTCGAGGTTTAATTTTGAATCTCGTAGAAACAATGTTCCACAATTCAGCGAGTTTAACCCCTCCACACCAGGACCCTCGGATACTGGGTTAAAGCTCAGAGGTTTAATGATGTGAACGGTGTCAAACTGAAAACAAAACGGTAAAAAAAACCAAAAAAATTCATTAACACTGACTTTTTATCATTAACCTTCCGGTATCTAGAGTGAGCATATTATGCACACTTTATACTTCCTATTATTAAAGGTCATATTATTTTTCAGTCTGTTTTAGGTCAGAATTCAAAAGTTGTTCATTTTTGCATGATTTTTAATATTCTGACCCATCCACTAAAATCAGCACATTGTAAACAATGTTAAATTCCTACACTAACACCCTCCTACAAAGTGAGTAAAAAATGCACACTGACACATTTTAGCATTTGACCTAACACAAAACATAATAATGCATATTAATAAAAATAATAATAGATATTAGCCAATGTTACTGTTAATCATTAACATATGCCAAGATGCAAAAATCAAAAAAGAATCCAAATTTGATGTAGTATATTGGGGAAAACAGTTACAAAAATATGGTTTGTTTATCTTAAAAACATGGCATCTAAAGGGTTAAAAATATGACAATTATTGGGTATTTGATATTTTATTTATGGCTCAAGTTGATGAAATGCAAAAAAAAACAAACTGAAAAAAAATGGAGACACTTGGATGGGATACCAGAGGGTTAAAAGTACATGTTCAAAAGATGAACACAAACATTTGACCATATCAGTAGGAGATAAAACGTGACTTTAGATTAGCTTAGCAAATGTAAAGTCACTCATCTTTGTTTGACTTCTCCAGCTCCACCCACTTGTTTCCATAAAACCAACATGTTGCGAATCTTTAGGTTCAAAATTCCAGTTCATAAACGAACAGACGAGGGTGTGTGTTTATATGTATATCATCTAAACCAGTTTAGTTCAGGGGCCAGAATCAAGTGGGTCAAACCAATAAAATAATAGAATAATAACCTATAAATAATGACAACTCCAAACTTTTCTCTGCTTTAGAGTCAAAAAAGTAAAATTGCATGATGAAAATATTTATACAACTAAAATAAGTGCAATTGTACCAATATTCTGTCTCTGTTTATCATTTACACATGTACATTATAACGTACACATCACAGTGGATCTACAAATAGACAAAACATTTAGTAACAGACAGAATATTGGTACAGTTACACTTACTTCTCCTAAGACATTTCAGGTTGCTCATTTTTGTTCAGGTTATTCACATTTTTTCTGAAAGGATACTTAGTTAATGTAAACATTTTCATGTAATTTTCCTTTTTTTTTATAATGAAAAACAAAATGTTGAAGTCGTGATTAGTTATATGTTATCATGCTAGTATTGTACTGGTCTGATCCACTTCAGACCATATTGGTCTGAATGTGGAACTTGAACTAAAGTGGTTTTAACATCTTTGGTTGTTAAGTGTAATTTTTGCTTTTCATGGGCCGGATTGGACCCTTTAGCGGCCGGTTTTGGTCCACCGGCCATATGTTTGACACCCCTGATCTAAAGTAACGTCTCGTTTTCTGATGTAGAACTTCAAAATGCAGACAGAGTCTGTTCACCCGTAAACTGGATTTGCTGACAGTACCTGAACAGAGGCGCCTTGTGTTTTAATAAATGATAAATACGTGAAGCCGATGGCGTGGTGACTCAACGCTGCAGCAGGAAACGCTCATGAGTCTAATCTGAATATTCACCACGCCACCGCTCCAGATTGGCCACATTTCTCACTGGTTTCGTCAGGTTTCATTCCTCTCCAGCTCAGATCCTCGTAGGCCAAAAATAAAACAGGCCTGAGTCGCCGAGCTCCTGCGCCAGCCCTTTTTCCCATCAACCCCCTCTCATCGCCACAACATCAAAGCAGCCCGACCAATTAACTGTTCCCCGAAACGAGAGCAGCTCAACATCGGCCCACACCCACCAGATCCCCCCTCACATTACCATAATCCAGTCTAATCATATTAACACAGGCCACAGATGAGCACCGGCTCTGTAGTGGCGGCGGCGGATGCATGCGGGCTCTTTAATGCCGCCGTGTGAAGGCACATACGGCATTCAACACTAATATATAATCAGCTAACACGCTTAGCATCGCAGCGACATGACAGAGCATCTGACATTGACTGAACATGTTCAACGCTTCAACAAGTCAAAGTGTGAAAGCACAAAGTGAACGTTAGCACGAAGTGAAAATACCAATAGTACGGTAATGAGGCTAAGCTAACAGGTGTACGTTAGCGCTACATGCTAAAATAGAACATACCGATGAGAACCGATGCTATGTATATAAAGATGGACACAGTGAGAGCACTTTAAATGTCAAACTAAAGCATCTTCTCTCCCTCTAGTGGCTGGTTGCAGTACTGTTCATTAGTCCCGCCCCTTCCCTATTATTCTATTGGACATCAGCTATATTAAAAACTCTCCGTACATCACTTCTTACCAAAGGTAATTTTGCACATTTAAGGTCCATTTCACATGATTGATCTGTGTTCATATGATCATATTTATGATAAGTTGGTTTTTAATAAGTTGCTTTGTTATAAAAGTGGATGATTGACAGCTGCACTGACCAATCACAGGGCAAAATCCATAAGATGTGTCAAAACAAACTAACTTTAACTGTTTTTAGCCTCAGTTTTACATAATGGAAGTAAAAGGAATCATATGTGAAAACTTCATCTGTAGAATCTATGTATTATCACAGTAGACATCTGTGTTATCAATGGAAACATAAAGGTGGAAAAAGACTTTTGGACCAGTCTGTACCTGTATTTCTTTTATTTGAACCCCATTTCTCTGTTGTTTTTATGTTTTATGCTTTCACTCATTAACAGTTTAAAATGTGGTGGGTCATTGTTGTGTATCTTCGTCCCATTGGTGGAGGCGGTTTTGGGTCTGATGGGGTGTTGGTGTGGTTCTCCTTGATCCGTCTGGTGGATCCGGATCCAGTGAAGGCCTCCTGCCTCAGGCCCCGCCCAGTGTCGGTGGGTGGGCGTGGCTTAACGCCCCTACATGCTGTGTTTATATGTGTGTGATTGGCTGCCGTTGGTGTTATTATTGTAATCTGGAGCTCATTAGGACGAGTCGCTGTGAAATAATCCTCTGAACCAGACTCATGTTTTCCAGACTCTTCTCGTCCCATGTGTCCTCACTTAGCATCGTTTCAGACTAAATATTTTTGTTATTGCAGTTTATGTGACGGCAGGTTTGAAGGAGATATTTAACAGAATAAGGATGGAAGGTTCGATGGTTCCTTCATCCTGCTCTGACAAGAAAAATAACACATGCTTTAACCTTCCAGTATCCAGGTGAGCATATTCTGCACACTTTGAACTTCATGTTATTAAAGGTCATATTATTTTTACACAATTTGCATTAGGTGAGAATTCAAAAGTTGTTCATTTTCACATGATTTTTTAAATTCTGACCCAGCCACTAAAATCAGCACATTGTAAACAATAGAAAACGAGGCTTACACTGTTGGGGGCCGACAGCAAAGGTATACCCCCGAAATCCCCCCAGTCCTCTGCTCCCCCAACCATTTGGAGAAAACATCACCTGGCGTCCAAATATGACCTCAAGTAAACTCAAGGTAGTGGCAGAAGACAGAGAACTGTTAGACAGTGGATATGAACTCAGTTTGAGCTCCATGGACCTGACAGTGGCAGAATCATGGACAGAGACACAACGTTCCCCACAAAACTCCACCTAGTGAATGAAGGTGACCCCATATGAACTCTGGATGGTTCCAGAACATGGACATGTGGAAGACCATCAATATGAACCACATTTGACCTCCATCGGCCAATTACTGGTTGATTTATGTCCAAAAAAGGGATGTTCAACTACAGCGCCCCCATGTGGATGACTTCTAATCCTCAGAGAAGATGACATCCATAGGGTTCTTCCACTTGGGGTCCAATATGTTGGTTACCAAGGAGAACTCCAACCACATCTGTCCTAGTTATCACCTTCACACCAAGGAGATCCAGTGGCGTTTGGAGTAAAACCATCATAATTACTACTAACACCCTTCTCCCAAGTGAGTACAAAATACACCATCACCAGATGCAACATCTAAACTCATTATTTAGTAAATGAACGTATTTATCAAATATTGACTCTTTTGCATAAATTTAAGCGGCTTTACTTTGCACATTTTGTACATCTGTAACACACTTTTTGCAAAACTGTACACACATGGATACATAATAATATGTATTCAAGGTTAAATATGTCACTATTCTGATAGAAAACATAGAAACACTGATTGTATTGTATTTATTTTTATGCTCAGGACTCCAGGTAGAACTTTTTCTTTATGACAATTTAATAATTTTTATTTATCACTATTAATTATGAGCATTTCAAGGCAGTCCTGATGTGTTTTCTATTCCTTTTTCAGTGCAATGACATTAAAGTCTGTTACTTGATTGGTTTATTTGACAAAGTCACTTTAATGAGATCGGTTAATGGTTAATGAGGACAAAACGACCCTCGTTTTTTTAATCTGATCTAAAGCCAGTCTTTGTGTTTGTTCTGGTGTCGGATCCACTTCAGTTTTAATTTCAGTCACTTCAGATTGTAAAAGTTGATTAAATTGAATGTAAAGTTCATTGGTTCATAATGAAGCTTTTGCTAATTATTTTCCACGTTAATTACTTCCTGTCGGATCCGCGGCTGAATGCGTCTGTTCCTTTACAGTGTTGAAGTGGGCTGACCTTTGACCCCATGAACAATACGTGATTACCACAAGTGGACGGGTTGAATGGTGGCCGATGATTGGTGCCTCGCTGCTTCTTTATGCACAAAAGCTACATTTTTCTACAGACCTTTTCCTCCTCCTGGTTCCCACTCTCCTTTGTCGCGTTGTTCGTTATTCATTGATTATTGGTTTGCGGTTTAGAAAATTACCGTAATTGCGGTTATTGGGCGCCGTCGTCCCATTAAACACTAATCTACAGCTTCGCTCCGCTGACCGTCAACATCCGACACAAATCCATCGACGCCGCGACCTTTTGACGATTGACAAACAAACGTGTTAATGACGTTGGACGCTGCTGTGAACACACGTTACTGCTGTCGTCCCAAAACTACTGTTGTGTTTCAAACATCAACGGCTTTAACCCTTAAACACCCAGTCATACTTTTGTGTCAGCTCCCAAATTAATTTTTCTCCATATTTAACCTTTCTTCACTGATTTATCACCATTTATTATAATATTATCCTCTGTATTTTGAATTTTTAAGTCCTTATAAGGTATTTTCTTATATTTAATTCACTGATCATATAGACGTCCATAAAAGCTTTACTCTGTTGATGTATTTTTTCAGTTCCAGTTTGTCTCTTCGCTGCAATCGATGATGTTAGCTCCCTCCGTCAGACGCTTCACAGCTGTCGGCGGCGGCGATTGTTTCTGCTGGAGTCAACAGCAACCACTCGACTCCAGACGCCGCCTTGACCTCGTCCTCTTGGCCTTCGCTCCGCAGCAGATAGAACAGATATATGTGCCATAACCGCCTAATTGAGTGCGATAACCCTGATGTCACCGTTGTTTATCGAGACGCCGTCGACGCCGCTCGGTGAACCTCAGTAGAATGAGAAAGTGTCTGGAGTCTGTGTTCACTGACGGAGGCTGTAAATGTGAATATTCACCATCTGATGAAAACAGCCTTGAAGTCTTATTTATCAGCTGTTTTTCCGTCACATACTGATGGTTTATTGGTGCATCACATCTAGACCCACAGGACAAAGATCCAGCATCAGGGGTGTGTGTGAAGGGTTGGTGTTAATTAGACTGAAAACCTGCTGGAAAATGGAACAGTGATGGTTTAGGCCTGAAAGAAACTCATTTAGAGTCAGAGAAAAGGTTAGGGTTAGAGTTAGAGGGGAGAAAGGATAAAATAACAGAAACAAAGAGTGAATGCAAACCTACACATCTATCTATCTATCTATCTATCTATCTATCTATCTATCTATCTATCTATCTATCTATCTATCTATCTA
>JAPQRQ010000018.1:2684034-2695325 GCA_037367365.1 Apogon talboti | reverse complement strand
TCAGATATCTACAATGACATTCTTCCTATCCACAATTGTCATTTCAGATATCCAAAATGAAAAACTATTCCAGATATATATCTAGTTACATCAGTGTTTTCTTTGACTGTTAACACTGAGACTAAAATAATAATAATACTGTATTATATGACAATGACAGACTCACCGTGCTTCAGATGTCTTGTGCTTTATCGAAAGTGTGATGACCTTTGGAACCGGATAATCTGATCATAAAGCAGCCACTCCTATCTCCAGTTCCTGGATTTTTTTTTGTACTGAGTTTAACTCAGAAAAACCTACTGGAAAGGTAGAGAATGGTTTGTACTTGGATGGATGATCCAATGGGATTAATGTTAATAGTAACCAATGATATTTTTGGTGTTTTGCAGGATGATATCTTCATTTTACAGACTGTTTCTATAGGTCACTTTTTCATATGACATGCTTTATGGCCTCATAAGTCATAACACACCCACTGTCATTTGATCCATGTTTAGCAGGTTTGTGCCTGGTTAGTAGGTCTGTTCACGAAGGAGAACCCATGGAAACACGAGCCACTGCAACCTTTTCTTCTTGGTGACCACTAGAGGGAACCATAGCTTCACTGGTAAGAAATGTAGAACTCTGGAGGAACATCTCACCTATTCTCCTTAAAAGACAAATCACAAACTGGAATTATCTCTTTTTTCAATCTTAAAACTGACAACAACATTGTGAGGCACAGATTTCCTGCAGTCACTGATGTGTGTTCACTGTTTACCACAGATTGTAATGTGTTGAACACTTAGAATAGTGTGGTTTAGTGTCTGACAGGAACACATCTGCAGGTTTATTGCTGTTATTTTTCTTTACTCAATTTATTTCCTCTTTGCCTTGTTGTTTTACATTTTTAGTCTGGTTGGGACATGTGCAGAGGATGATAAAGATGTTCTCTACCAGGCAGGAAGCAAAGAGGAAGAACAAAGACGAGATTAATGGATGTGGTAAAGGAGGACGTGAAGGTAGAAGATGACGGAGGAGGACACATAAATGAAGATGCACAAAGGGGGAGGAGGAGGAGTTTTATATTTTTAGTCGCATAAAACCCTTTCAGACATAGTATACTGAATCAAGGCCACTTGTGCATTTGTGATATGAACTAAAACAAGCTAACAGACTCAATAAAAATCCAAAACTTGCAGAGAAATTGAATATCTTTAGAATAAACTTTAACCACACCTCTAACAGAGAACAAAAACTGAGAGGCTGAAGAAAAGTTTTCACCTCCAAGCTTAACACTGCCTTAGCAGGACTACTACAAGGAAAACCATGCACCTTTTACCACGTCTGTAATACTGTAAATTAATTGTCCATACTAGAGCTACTTTATATACATTTATCCATTTTATTATTTCAAAGGTAATTCTGAATGCATCTCAAAACAGATTGAGGTTCTGCTTTGAGATGCATTTAAGGAACATTACTGTATACTTTTAGTACCTTTTAAATTATTGGCAGCGTTCTATATGTATGTTTTTAATATGTTTTATGTGTGATTTTAGCACTGAGTTTTACTATGTGTTTTATATACGTTTTTAACATGGATGTATGGCTGAAATTTCTACTGCTACTGTCTTGGCCATGACACTCTTGCAAAAGAGATTTTTTACACTAAGAAGTCATTTAAAGGTTAATAATAAATAATATATACATTTATATTTATATGCAAAGATACGGGTTTTTTTTATCTTATTTGCTGCATGTCTTTTTTTCTATGTTACTATTGGCTACAGGTAGAAAAATACATTTCACTATACATTGTACTATGTGTAACTGTATGTGATAAATAGATTTTTATCTTATCTTATTTTTCTTGTGTGTTATCTTGTCATTTGATGATCCTTATTGTAATAATACTTGTAATCTTTTAAACGTTGTTTTATTCGTTAAAACCTAAACGTGATATTTTCATTATTGCACATGGAGCTTTTATCATGAAGTTTGAGTTAACCTCTTTGGTGCTTTTATTTTGACAGGCTATCTTCGCGTTGACGTCATTGCCGGTCTTTCCTTTTCTTCCTTCACAACAAAATGGACTGGACTGAAGACAGCACCGTGAGTGTGTTTCTGTTTGTTAAAGGCTTATTTTTGCACCTGTGTGGTTTAGCGTGGCTGGACGGACACCTGTCGGACGTACAGGTGTTCTCCTTAACTCCTGTTCCGGTGGCAGACTGTTAGCATTAGCTGTAAAGTGCTAGCTTGGCGGTTGGATACCTGTCCGGAGACACACCGACACATTACAGCTGTCAGTTAGCTAGTTACCTGAGTTAGTTAACACCAGGTAGTTAATCCCCTTTAACGGCTGCGTTTGTCTCAGCATTTATGCATTGATTACTGCATTGATTGAAGTGTCGATGCACTGACAGCTAACGAACCGTACATGATCAGTAACAGGAAACGATACCGGATAAATAAGTGTTAAAGGGTTTTTCTTTCATTTTATTCGATAACGTTCAGCTGGCAAACTATCATCTGCATTTGTTCACCGAAAGCAAGTTGTATTTACTCATAACAGTCAGAAGTTTACATCTGCCATCTGCTTATTCTGAAACTAATGATCACCATATGGATTAATGTGGGCTCTTTAAATTACTGCCTACTTAAGAGGCTGTTGCACCGGAGGGAGAACATGTTGAAAATATGGAAAACTGTAAATACAATCAGGGTAACTCAAGATGGGCAGTGGTGGTATGGATTTGATTATTTATCGATTCCTGTTTCAGAAAAACGCAGATGTTTGAGTGTTTTCTCTGGGTTTACAGGGGGCTTTGGTGTTGTCGACATCCCAGCATTTTTAGATGCATGAGTTGTGGATTTTGGGTCGTCTCAAGGGAAATTTAACATTTATGACAAATAATATCATTATTTTGAACAGTTATTGTTCATCCATCCATCCATCTGGTACCTCTTGTCTGGGTTCCCAGTCCCCTCCTCTGTCTCCTCTGGGGGGACGCTGAGTTATTCCCAGGCCGCCTGAGAGATGAAATTCCTCCTGTCTTCTCTGGGTCTGCCTTGAGGGCTTCCTCAGGTTGGACATTCCCAAAGCACCTCACCTGGGAGGCATCCAGAAACCATCCTGAGCAGATGCCTAAACCACCTCATCTGCCTCCTATTGAACTTTAGGCCCAGTGACTCTAGGACGTAAGGAACTTTATTATCATTGAAGTTTCCTACAACCAAAGTATTTATGGCTTTCTCCAAAGGTGCAGCAAAATAGTTAAAAGACAGTAAAACAGTAGTAAAACCAGTACGAACAGCAGCATGGTGCTCTATTCTGTCCCTCCAGGATGGCCCAACTCCTTACCCTGCAGAGTAAACCCGTTTCCACCACTGTGTCCTTGTATCTTTCGGTCATTAATTTGTGATAATAGCTGAGGGTAGGAATGTGGACTGAGCAGTAACTTGAGAGCTTCGCTTTTTGGCACGGCTCCATCTTCTCCACAACAGACCGCTGCAGCCTCCGCATCGCTGCAGACGCTGCTCTGATCCTCTTGTCGACCTCCATCTTCATCCATCCCTCCATCCTACTTCAACTCCTCCACATTAGACAGTAATTCATCCCCATCCCAGGTTTGGGTCAGGTTTTTATGACCATATCTACAGAAAAATGAAAAAAAGCTTGACCAGATACGATCAAAACAACATTTAAAAAGCTTAAAAAAACAAAACTATGGTCATGAGCTCTGGGTAATGACCGAAAGAACAAGGTCGCGACCAGCTCTAAAACAACTCTGCTGTGGAGCAACTACAGCCATCAGAGTTGGGGAAAGTAATTTTTGTTATTTTTATGCTCCCTTCATTGATTTTACATTAATTTGGCCTTAGTAGTGCCCAGATTGAGTCCTATGATGGCAGAGGAAAACCCTGACAGTAGATTAAACAGGGATTTGACAGATAACCTGGCTGAAGTTTGGTGTGATTCAGTTTCAGTGCTGCCACATGCATTACTGTTTTATTTGTCCCATGTTCTTAACTATTTGTGTTTGTTTGATTTTCTCCCAGCCATCATTAAAATACTACCCATTCAATAACTATCCACTGAACTGACTGTTATATTTTAGGATGATTCATGTGAGTTTTACTGTTATATTGTTTTTATGAAGTCTGCTGTTGTTGAGATCATTAGAAATGCCAAGTGCAAAATATAACAGTGATTTATACCATACATTCATTCTGCTACTGCTTGTCAAGTTTCTTCTTGCAGCTATTCTCCTTTTAATATTTCTTTCTATACTTCCTCATCCTCCCAGTCCTGGCCCTTACTCATTGGGTTTGAACAGTATGTGACACAACTCTTCTCCAGTTCAGAATCAGTAAATCTGTGATCGACCTCTGTGGTGTTTTGTGGAAAGCTGTGCAGATTAACCAGACCTACTTCCACTGTGGTTTCAAATGGAACATATGAAGCCTGGATGTACAGAATTGATCAGGTCTAGCCTCACTTCATCACACAGTCTTGATTTCTGAACGAAATAGGCCACAGATCAGTCCTCTGTGGTTGGAAAAAAGTCATACACAGCATCAGTCTATGAGTCTGAACACAGTTTTCATGTATATACAGTCACATAAAGTGACTCGGGCGTGCAAAACTCCACTTTGTCTAAATTATAACAATACGTTTGACATCATTGTTTCATTATGTGCTCAGAAAAACACACTGGTTGGTCTCGTAGCATGATCGCCCATCTCTACACAGCTATAGTCTTCTACTTTTCTCTCGTTTCTGGAGGCTTATGCTGTGTGTGATGCTTTGTGTTGTTGAATCTCACTAGAAAGTCTCCATTTATGCATCTGTTCGAACCAACACTATAACAGTACTGACCACATCTAGATGGAGACAACACTAGTCCACATTTTCCTGAACATACAGCTGTTGTGTCTCCATTAATTACCCAGACTGTCTTGGAAAAATGTGTCCCACTAGAGTTTTATCTTGACAACTGTAAAGTGTCTGTGTAAAGTAGACTCCTTGCACATCAGCAGCAGCAGAAAAACAACACATACACAAACTCAGCAAATTTATGTGGATTAGACTCAAACACTTTAGCACCAACAGATGATGTAATACCATCATAAATGGACGGAAATACACACAGTAGCCTTGAAACATGTGCAAGCAATGCTAATATTACAAATCTGTAAGTTAGAGCAATAGAATGTGAAAACTCTGTAAAATTATAGAATTATTAATAATCATTACACCTTTATTTTTCTATATCTGTAATGAGCAATAACACCTTCCCACATAATTCACATATTTCATCTTATACACAGTCAGAATATCTTAAGAACTGTGTTGGCAGCTCTTCATCTGTGCAGTCCATTGATTTACATAGAATACAACAACTGCATCTGATAGAAATGCAGAAAAGCTACAGAGAATTGAATGTGGGTTGCAAGAAACAAAACAAGAAACAGCAATTATCGCATACTTTCATTCATTTTATTAATGTAAACATTATCAACTTAAAAGGAATGCAAGTTGTGAGTTATCCTCGGTGTGTCCTGGGTGGAATAAATACACAGATGGTGAGTCTTAGTGTACACATACAAAATAAACAAAAAAAGAAAGAAAATCTATGACAGGAACTGGGAGAATGAACACTGAACACAAAACTAAACTACTGTACATTCATTGGGTGTTTGGGGTGTGGTGCCTGACGTTAATACTCATTATCCACTGTTTTGTGAGTTTTCTGTAACATCTTAAACCTAGTCTGTTGCTGTTCACTCAGTCATGTGCATCGTAACGCCTCAGTGCTCATTTCATGCATCTTTATATGAGTGCAAAGTGCCCAAATGATCAACAAAAAAAAACATGAGGAGGTTGATTTGCAGCACGATGTAAACAACAGAACATAATGAAATGACGGTCATAGTTCTTTCGTTACTGTATTGTGATTAAAGTACACTATATGGACAAAAGTATGTGGACACATTGAATTCAATATCATTGCGTTGGTTAGTTTGGATTAAATTGTTATCTTTTTTTCCAAAATGCCTCACAGATGGTTTTTTACTTAATTTCTCTTAACATTCATTTTTTTGTATCCATGACTATGATTTTAAATGTTCTACCTCTAAATTTCTAAAATATTTTTCGTGCTCTGACTGTAAATAATAATTTTCTTCCACAACTAACCATCTACTTTCTCCACATCTCACTGAGGAAGAAAAATCTACCATTGAAATTCAAGGAAATATATCCCAAATCAGAATAAATGGGACATCTTACAGCTGTAGACATGATGTGTCCTAATATTTTTGTCCATATAGTTTATAAACATGAATGTAATGCAATGACATTCATCCCAATATAAAACTATATTATGACATTTGTTATTATTGTTTTGTATCCCAGACCCCTGTTAGAAAAGAAACAACCGGAATTCAGTGTGTCCGCATACTTTTGTCCACATAGTGTACTTCATCGTATGACCCTGATGTGTTTTTGTGCTGCAGAGTCACAGCCACATGGGCGACAGCTGTCATCATGGTCATGGCGGTCACTCCCACAGTCACGGGCCGAGAGCGGCGGCGTTCGGGGGCATGGGGCTCGGCTTCATGCCCGCCTTTCACGGGCAGTTTGGGAAAAGCTCCGACCAGACAATGGACCCCTGTCAGCAGCCGAAGAAACGCTCACACATGGACGACAGCAGCAGCTGGGACATCATCAAGGCAACGCAGTGAGTGGACGGGAGTCTCGCCAATGTCCCAGCCTTCAATACAACCTTTAGTTACACCATGGAAAAAATACTGAGCTGACAGTCTCTATTTCAATGCAGTGAAGTTAAAAGACAAGGAAAAAATAGTAAAAGGCAAAGCAGTAAAACTGTGAATCTATAACAGTATTGGCTGTTATTAGGACTCAAAAGAGGATAAATCAGTTAACCCATAAAGACCCAGGCACCCATCAGAGCCCAAAACCATCTACTGATGTAAACTGTTTAAAACCTGTTGATCCACTAATCTTATCAATGCATGTCAATAATTGGTGTAAAATACAGTTTGTCATCTTTTCATGGTCATCAGATACGACCCATTTGGAGGTTCAGAGGCTAGTTACCATGGAAACACCATCATCTTCTACAACATTGATTCACCACGGAGTTGGATCAATGACAGTGGATACAATGAACAAAAATTAATAAGAAAAACCTCCAAAATAATAAATAATGTGGAAAAAGTAAGCCAAAAAAAGTACAAAAATAAAGTAAAAAAGAATAAAATAAGCAACAAAATGAACAAAAATGAATAGTACATCAACAAAATAAGCAACATGAACAAACTGAACAAAACTGAAGAAAAAATAATAAAATAGGCAAGAAAATGAACAAATAACCAGCCAAAGTAATCAATAAAATGAACAAAATGAATAAAAAAACTGAAATATTGATTTACCAGTAAAACCCATGAAGTTTGATAAATGACAGTGATTGGAGACACTTGGTTTATGTTCAGTTAATGAAATATTTTGCTGAAAAAGTCACTTTTTCTTCAGTTTTCTTGGTTTGTGATATAATAACCCTCAACTATAACCTGAGCTTTTATGAACATCTACATGGCCAGTAAATTAAATATAGGAAAATACATGATTTTCACTTAAAAAACCCACAAAATACAGAGGATGATATAATAAAATGTGATATAGAGAAAAATGTATTTGGGAACTGCTAATGTAGCACTGGGCCTTTATGGGTTAAAACAAGGACATTGAGTTTATTGCAAAGTTTTCCAGTCCTGTGAATAACACCTGCTCTTGTGTACTTAGATAGAGGTCATGGAAAAGCACACCACTGAAGTACGGAGGTAGAAAACACAAGAAGTGAATAAAACCCTTCCTTCTGCTTGTATTTTCCAGCAACAGTGTTGTTCATGTTGTACAAAAAGAACAATATAAAACCGAAATGACACTGACTCATTCCGCTCTACTGTTAAGGACACATTTATAAAACAGCACAAATTAGCATGAAGCCACAATCCAGAAAAAGAGCAGAACATCTCACATTTATGAACACAAACACTGTATCAACCAACACAATCCACACACACAGACACATCTGAGCAGGATGTGGAGTGCACAACAGTGACGCAACTGCAACACATGGAAAGGCTTATCTGTTCACAAATGGACATCTGAGCACCGCCAGGGGTTAAGTCACTGCTAATGTTAGGAATTAAAAAAGATGACATGATGTATGATGATAAAGAGATGCAAAGGAAGTGACTGACATGTGACTTTCACAGTCCAAAAACACTGTTGATCAAACCTGTGTGTTCTAAAGCGACCTACTTCTGTTATTACTAGTAAATCCAGCCTAACTATAAATCATGACTGTAATTATCGTGATGAATAATACATTGGGCAAATCTGACTGTTACAGAAACCTCCCAACTTGTTTCTACTGTGTTTTCATCAACGAATAGGAGGAAGTCTGAGATTTGGCTGTAATTCCTTGTAGAGCGTTCCTATAGGGTAGTAATGCAGTGGTGTGGGGTTTGTGTTTTAGAACATAACCACTGTGAAACAACCAGAAAAGAACATTTAATGTGTCTGTTTCACAGGATCCCCCCCCCCCATTAGAATCAGAATACTTTATTAATCCCAGGGGAAATTATTGTGTGTTACAGTTGCTGTGTGTAAGTATAATACAAGTAGCAGGAAAGAAATTATCAGTACAAATAAATATATACATACAACAAATATGAATATTAATATGAATAGTAAAACACTATTAAGCACAATTAGAACAGTAATTTGTATAATATGTACTAAACAATAGAGTATCAATATGATAATTAAAAGAAATGAAGATAAAGTAAATAAGTGTGCAAAAATATTGTTGTAATTATGTGGTTATGAGGTGGAATTGAACGGTCTGATGGCCACAGGAAGTAATGATTTCCTGTAGACTCTTAACTGAGTTTCTTTACTGAACTATATAATCTTATTTTTTATGGTGGTTGTTAAAGAATGTTTGGTTTCAGAATGGTTAAAAACTAGCTAAACCTGTTAACATGCTTTATTTGAGCTTCGAGCAGAGCAAAGGTCGCTCTTCCTGAAAGGCAGGAACAAAGACGTGTATCACCACTCCTATCTGATCAGTCATCACACCCTCAAATACTACAGAGAAACCATGTGTATACACCAGAGTACTACTTTAACCGCAGAGGAGGAAACTGTACTCATGTGTCTTACATTATGGTTAAAGACCTGTTTTCTTTACATAGTCAAACAGGGGAGTGGAAAGAAAACTCCACATAGTTTACTGTCGTATAAGTACTGATGAACCTACTGTGACCCAGACCAGGTTCTGAAATGTCCTCAAAGTATAAAATATTAACCCTTTAAGCGCCAAAGTAACAGTAAAGAAATGAAACAGACCACAGCTCCAGATAGTCACCAAATGTTGTTCCCACCTCCCACCAATAGATGGCGGACATGTGCCCTTTCAACCCTAACACCATTTCAGGGCATGTTTCTATTCAAAGTGAAGACGTAACTCCAGTTTAAGGTGTGGTCCTGAGCTGGTTTAGTAAGGAAGTAAAGTTGATTTTTTTATTTTTTTATTTTTTTTTAATTTTAGATTTTTCACATAACAACAATGCAATTACATACATATAAGATAAAGTGACCTCACCGGCCCACCGCAAGTGGGCCAGAGACAGTAAAGTTGATTTAGTTTTAGTTTGGATAGGTAAGGACAGATTTGGATACTCTGCTGCTTAGATAAAAAGATACTAAAACTTACTGCATTTTACGTTCTACTACTGTTTAAGTGAATTTATTTTAAGGACAAGGTGACAAAAAAACACACACACACACAAAGAAAACTTCCATGTAAATACGTTCAAAGTGTAACTAAAAGTTACACAATCCAATATGGCCGCCGCCATGTGACGTCATAATATGCAAATTAGATGCGTACATTTACACCCATCAGAAACTTTGGGTCATATCCAGTATTTTTCTCATTTACAGTATGACTTTAACTCCATTCCTGATATCAAAATTGAATTATTTTTTGAAAAATCTCCATCGCCTGAAGGGTTAAAACCATATGAAACCACTCACTGTTGGATTCACCCTTTATTTTTGCTGTTGTTGCGTCCACTCAGATCGAAACCAGAGATGCACAATGTTGCACAATAAGAAATAACGGCCAATTCCTCTCAAATGCTTTGAAATTAAACACACAAGGAAATAAAAAAGGTAGAAAATGCAGATCCTAGTGTGAACAGGAAGAAAAGAGAAGTTATCTGATGAATAAATACACAAGCACATATGCCTGAAAACTCCACTGAAGGACAATAATGGAGTATTTTTACTGTGTTAGTGTTAGCATGTTTCTCAGGTGTTTTTTTTCTCTGTGTTGTTTCTCCTCAGGTTTGGAATCCTGGAACGATGTAAAGAACTGGTTGAAGCAGGATACGACGTCAGACAACCGGACAAAGAAAACGTCACATTATTGCACTGGGCAGCCATCAACAACCGAGCAGAGCTGGTCAAGTAAGAGCCACGCCCTGTAGAGACACCAAGACACATGTCAGAAAGATAAAACATGACATTATTCACAGACCGTGGAACAGACAGGGGCTTCAGTCAACCTTTTATTTTTGAATTAGACATAAAATGGATCTGATTTGCATTTTTATTTCAAAACACTGTCCAGTAACTACATAAATGCTCAAACTCCCCTTTCCTCATGTTTGGCAGGTATTATATTTCTAAAGGAGCGATCGTGGACCAGCTGGGAGGAGATCTGAACTCCACTCCACTTCACTGGGCCATAAGGTGAACACATGACCACAACAGGTCACTGGTTATTTAACCCTTTTAAGACAATCTGTGTCTCTGGCGACACATTTTACATTTTACAACATTCATTACCGTAAGTCCTAGGAATGGGAATTGAGAACCAGTTCTCAAATTGAATTGAAATGGAAGCTTGATTCCTTGGAATCGTTTGCCTCCCTGCTTAACAATTCTGCTTATCGGTTCCACCTCCGTTGCATGTGCGTAATGACGTCACACGCACGCTGCATTGCTTTGGTTTAGAACCTAGCCAACATGGCGTCGCGGCAGAAACGCTCCAAAGTCTGCCTATGTTTCACAGGTAAAGATGACACCAGGGACACTTGGAACACTTGCAAAGCTTCCATTTCTTGAAATGAGGGAAATACCTCCAACATGATAAAACATTTGTCCACAGCATGCAATTCATTTGCAGGAATGTCACGTGTTTGATACG
>JAPQRQ010000018.1:2649028-2661831 GCA_037367365.1 Apogon talboti | reverse complement strand
CTGGTGGTCTGTGGTTTTCAGGTGGTCTAATGTCCTGGTGGTCTGTGGTTTTCAGGTGGTCTAATGTCCTGGTGGTCTGTGGTTTTTAGGTGGTCTAATGTCCTGGTGGTCTGTGGTTTTCAGGTGGTCTAATGTCCTGGTGGTCTGTGGTTTTCAGGTGGTCTAATGTCCTGGTGGTCCGTGGTTTTCAGGTGGTCTAATGTCCTGGTGATCTGTGGTTTTCAAGTGGTCTAATGTCCCAGTGGTCTGAGGTTTTCGGGGTCTAATGTCCTGGTGGTCTGAATCTACCTGTTGCAGACTGATGAGGGCCACCTGACCCGGGGCCGACTGCTGGACCGTCACCGGGGACACGGGTTTGATGAAGACCATCCCTCTCTGCTGCAGGGCCATGGGGGCCCCAGGCAGGGGGCTAGACAGGCTGTTAGAGGTGTCGGCGGTCTGGGGGGTGGCGAAGGCGTTCCCGGGGCTGGAACTGGAGATCAGACCCAGGTTCTGGAGCGTGAAGTTGAGGATGGCGGGGCTGGGGCTGTGGGTTCGCTGCTGGGCGGACAGGGGGGAGGCAGAGGAGGGTCTCTGGAGACGAAGGCTGGTGGGGGTGACCTCCTGAGGGACAGCGGGTCTGGAGCCTGGGGACGACAGAGACAACAGCCATCAGTCACATGTTATGGACAGAAGGTTTCAGGTTCGATTCCCACTCAGGTCGGAGCCTTTCTGAGTTGAGTCTGTTTGTACTGACATCAAAAACAGGTAGATGTTATAAATTGTGTGTCAGCCATTTTTCACGTTGCTACGACAACAAAAGCACTCTAAAGCAACAACTTGTACTTTAATTCACTAGTGGAAAGGCTCATCTTCCCAATAGCACCTGAAGGCAGCATTAAGACCATTAGGTTTGTTGTTTTAGTTGTAATGACCATATTTCATATACATCCAACTCTAATATACATGAAATATGCAGCACATATTCAGCATTAAAAACAAAAGTTACAGACAAAAATGTGGATATTCTATTTGCTGTCCGATGTGTATGATCTGCACAGAGATGAGGGATAAAAGACTAAGACCAAGACTGAGGGAGAACTGGGACGTTTGGTTTAATAAACACGAGATGATTTAGGAAAACGATCCCAGAGAGTTAAAGAGAAACTGAATCCACACAGAGGACACATATACTGATAATAACCCATAGAAGACATTTACATCTCAGTGTTTTCATGTGTTTCGTCTTATTTTTTCTCATCCCTCCAGTATTCCGCCCACAGAGGTCCTCCATAATCACCAAAAGAGCATCATCTGTACAGCGCTGTAGTGATGGCAAAAGGTTTTTCATAATTTGTATTTAACTTTTTCCCTTTTTTTACAAAAAAAATTCTATCAACTTGAGCCATAAACAAAAATACCAAATACTCAATAACTATCAGATTTTTAACCCTTTAAATGCCATGTTTGTAAATATAACTAAACCATATTTTTTATGTAAAACACACCCCAAAAACATGTTTATTCAATGACCAACATAAAAACTGGATTACATATTTTTTTATTTTTTCATCATGGCATATGTCAATAATTAATACCAACACTGGTTAATTTACGTTATTATTTTCTGTACTAGGTCAAATATTAAATACTAAAATGCCCATTTTGTATCAAATCATGCAAAAATGAACAACTTTTAAATTTTGACCTAAAGGAAATTGTGAAAAATATGAGCTTTTATAACATAAAGTGCATAATATGCTCACCCAGATACTGAAGGTTACCAAAGAGACTGAGAAATAAATATAGGAGCTCATTAAAATCCTGAAAAGAACAAAACTGAAGGCAACCTGTGACTTCTGCGCAGTAGATGTAGATGTTAGTGTTTCTGTGCAGATCCTCGGCTCCATTAGACCCGACAGACTCTATAATGTCAGTGTGTGTGTACGTGTGTGTGTGTGTGTGTTTACCTGCTGTTGGTGTTTGGTAGATGTTGTATGTGGGAGTCGAGGCCTTGTTTTCTTTTCCTGACCCTTGAAGTTCTTTGTATCCGATGAACGACTGCTGTGAGATGGGGATCAGGTATCCAGCAGGGACCAGAGTCTGACCAAGCAGAAAAACACACACCACACATGCCTTTAACCCCTTCACGCATGAATTATGACAACTTTAGGCAAGATTACTTTTCCTGAGTGTTTTTATTCGTTTTAAGTCATGAAAAAAACAAACAAAAAACAAAGTGATTGAAATTTATGTTTTATGAACCTTTTTTTTTTTTTGCCATTACAAAATCCATGTTTAACTTTTGAAGCAAAGAAATATGAATTTGACAAACCAATATGAGAAAATTATAAAATGTGTGAAAACAATGGAATAAAAACATGCTTAATGCTGCTAATCTGTTTTCTCACATTCTAACTTATTCTAATACTAATTCTTACTCATTTTATTGTGAGAATATGCAAAAAAAGAACCTTTTTAAAAAAAAAAATATTAATTACACTCAAATAACAATTATCAGTTGAGTTACAGTGAAACATGTTGGTGCAGATCAGGTTTATAAAGAACAGTAGACTTACAGTAATGGTATGGATTACAGTGGACATGCAGCCAGTGATGCATGGTGTCCAATTTAGTGGACATGTGATAAAACCGCAACTTTTTTATATAAAATAATTTTATTTATTTATTTTTTTTAAGCCAGTGATATTAATCCTTAGATGTTACTTGATGCTGTATATTTTTTCTACCTTCAGGGGTGTACCGATATAGAAGGATTTACAAGATATTCCTGGAATGTTCAGCATTTCGACTGACTTGGTTTAAATAAAAAAAAAAAAAAACACTTCCCACGACTGGCCAATAGGTGGCAGTGTATGGGACGATGCAGAGTCAAGAGAACAGCTTTGAGTAGATGAACACTGGGAATGAAGGGGTTAACCTCCTGAAATCCTTCTTATTTCAGGAATAATGATGCGTTCAAGTACCTCGGTGTGTATCTGTCCCGGTGTGAGTGGGACAGCTCGGATCGGCGTTAACCCGGCTTCGTTGTCCAAGCTGCCCGTCTTCTCGTCCCGGTCCAGGAAGGTCTCGACGCTCGGCTCGTTCATTGTGTGGACCACAGCGCCGCCAGGGCTGTTGACGAACTCCGGGTCCAGGTGGAGGGCGCGGGGGGACGGCCGGCTGGACAGGAGACCCCCCCTGCGGGACTTAAGACGAGCCTGTAGGATCTCACACAGCTTTGGAGACGTGTCCTACAGGAGGGAAGACGAGACAGAACCCTTAGATGCATAAGTGGGTCTAAATGACCCGGTGAGGTGGTTTAGTTGCAATATCTTTATAATGAAAAGTTATTTTTTCATATTCCAGGTATTCCTAAAAAAACATCGATCATAGATCGTATTACAACATAGATCATATTGGTCTGTTTGTGGAACCTGAACTAAAATGGGTTCAACATCCTTGACTGTTAATATCGTCAGTGTAATTTTTGTACTTTGTAAATTCATCCCACGGACCGGATTAGAACCTTTGGTGGGCCGGTTTTGGCCCACGAGCCACATGTTTGACACCCCTGATCTAGAAGATTCTAATTCAGAATAACATCCATAGAACTGGTGGATGATTGGAGTTCAACTCATGTTTCTGTTGTGCTGTACTAAAGGTTTATGGTGGACACTGTTGGTCCACATTCGTCTTATCACCTTGAAGCTAGTCTCCGTCTTCCTGGCTTTGTTCGGGCTGACGTCCGACCCAGAATCCTCCGGGAGCCGTTTGAGCACCAGTGGGCTGACGTCGGACACTCTGGACGCCGTCGGGTTCTTAGCGGTGGCCTGGCCCGTTGGACTCTGCCCCGTCTTGTCCTCGAAGGTCATGGAGCGCACGGCGAGGCTGGTAGGCTGCGGCCGGGCTAGGGGGCGGGGCCTGACCGCAGACGGCTGCAGGTAGACGGCGTAAGGCCCACCCCCTCGCTGCTGCGGTAACAGCACGGGGATCAGGGGCGAACACTGAGCGGGGATGTAGGCAACGGGGCCTGGGGGCTGGGGCATCAGCGGGGGGTGGGGGGTCAGGTGGACCGTAGGGAGCGCAGCGGGGTCTTGGGTTGGGGTTAGTGATGGAGTCTGGGGTGGCTCCGGAGGGTCCGACCCGGCGGCGGCAACAGCAGCATCAGGAGGAGGAGGAATAGGAGGAGGCTTTGGATCTTCAACTCCAGACCTGAAACAAACATGAAGCAGGGTTCTCCTTCAAACTACAACTCATAGACACGTTTGTTGGTCGTTCAGAAAAACACGGTATTAAACACATGACACTCACTAAAGAGTCAAAGACAAAAGAACATAAACTAAATCCAACGTACGCAGCTGCCTGGTCACGTTCCAGTTGACAGATCGCAGCCAGAGTGGCCATTTTACTGGGAAAATCAGTGTTTGATGAATCACCTAAAAACACAACAAACCAAAAGACGTTATATGTACGACATGTTTCTGGGACGTTGTTAATGTAGCACAAGCAGCTTCCAAGGAACAGGAAAAGAACACAGTACAAATAAACCAGGCCCATGCAGATCCTGGTTCTAGTCCGTCCCCTGGATGTACTCACTGGGGGTCTTGAGGGGGCTGCTGGGGGCCGAGTTGATCTTGCGTCTGTCGTCCTGGATGCTCTTGGCCAGTTTTATGAGCGACTGGTGTCGGGTGAAGCTGCGTTTCCCGGTGGGAGACGAAAACAGGTTTTTGGCACAGTTGTCTTTAGACGTCCGAGACTCCAGGAGGGTCTTCTTTACAGACGAGAAGTTCTCCAAATCTGGAAAAAAACGTTAAACTGAGTGGAACGGTCCACCAGTGGGACGGTGCAGTTTGTGGTGCAATGTTTGTTTGTTATCATCAGTTTACTTTTGTTATTGCTTATTATTATGTCTATTACTTACATACTTATATACTGTTGCTATGACTACTATTACTATTATCACTTATAACTTATTTTTTATGTGTACATTCAGTGTGTTTGCTGCTACTAGAACCTTAAATTCCTGAAGGTTCTGCCCAATGGATCAATAAAGTTCTGTCTGATCTTATCTAGTTAATATTTTCCCCAGATTAAACGGCGCCATGTCGGCGGCGGCGGCGTGCAGATACCTTTGACAGGTTGAAACTCCTCAGGTCCGACCCATTCGAACGCCGGTTTCCTTCCCCTCTGTTCCGTCACGTGGACTTTCTCGATCAGCTTCAGGCTTCGCAGCACGTTGGCGATATCGTACAGGCGGCGAACTTTGGCTGCAAGATCCAAAGCAAGTGAGAAAGAAGGCGAAGCTTACCAACACCCCTGCACAACACTTTGCCCCTCCTCCTCACTGATTAATGTTGAATTTTAAAGATAAGTGTGAAGTAGATTCAACTGAATTATTGTCCTTTTTGTGTAATTCAGTCAAACCAGGACAAACACAGTTCTACCCAAGTCTCAACTTTCAATCTGATCTGAACTGAGTCTGATTTCGACCAGTTATATATGTAGTGTCATGTGATAACTTTTGTTGTGATTTGGCGTTGTATGAATAAAATTTGATTGATCACACTTTGTCTGCAGAATTGGGTTAATAGTCTTCGAGAAATCGGTTCAGTTGTAAAAATCCATAGATTGAGCCTTTAAACTGTGCACTGCACCTCCATGTGGTAAAGAAAAGTGTCAGATTTAAAAGAATTGAGTCTTCAATCTGTTCCATGCGCCCCCTATGGGCGGATGGTGGTATCACAACACTATGAGCATCTGTTTGACCTGAGACACCTCTGTACTCAACCAGAATATGAATGTTAAGACAGAAATGACACTTAAATGTCTATAAGTGGGACGTCGAAGTCATTTTAGTCCAGGGGCCACACCCCCCCAATATAACCTCCAGTGGGTCAGACCAGTACAATAATAGAAACAGAACTTAGAAATGACAATTCAACATTTTCCTTTTTGTTTTAGTACAAACAAGTATTACACATTTACAAACTATCCTTAAACAAAAAATGGGAATAACATGAACATCCATGAACAACCTGAAAATTCTTAAGGAAAATAAGTGCAATTTTAACCATATTCTGCCTCAGTTTATCATTTACACATGTTCATTGTAACATACAGATCACAGTGGATCTACAAATACACTAAACATTTAGTAACAGGCAGAATATTGGTACAATCACATTTCAGGTTATTCACATTTTTTGCAAAAGGTTTATAAATTAAACATTTTCATGCAATTTTTTTTTACAATAAAATAAAGAAATTTGGAGTTATTTATCTACATTTCTTTTAATTATATTGATATTTGTATAGTGCATATTGTATAGTGTTTAGTATCTTATACAACGTGATTGTCAATGTCTTTTGTGTGATCTTTGCCTTGGCCCGTATTGAACCCATTGGAGGGCCGGTTTTGGGCCACGGGCCTTATGTTTGACACCTGTGGCGACTGTTTGGACATAAATACATGTCATTTAAAGTACCAAACCAGAAGTAAAAACTCATTTTTAGTTCATTGCTGCCTGATAATAAACCCATGTGCCATCTCCGGTCTCAACACTCACTCTTGAACTTGTTCTTGTCCTGATCTGCACCCTGGTCTTCTCCAATCAGGATCTTCGCAGCCACATCCAGACTGACCACACGAGGGTTCGACACCAGAAACAGCATCACAAACTTCTGGCTCATCACACGTAGAGATTTGTCCTTTCGACTGTTGACGGAGGCTGAAGGAACCAAGAGCTGAAGTTAAAACCTGATCACAGCGGCACAGAAACCGAACATGAACTAAGACCACGTGGGTTTAACCCTCTGGTGTCTGGGTGAGCGTATTACGCACACTTTACACTTCATGATATAAAAAGTCATATTATTTTTCACAATTTGAACTTATACGTTTGTACCAATGCATCACTACTGATAATGTTCTGTCATTTATATTCACAGTAAGAATATTTTTTGTGTGATTTCTCCCCAAATGTTGTATTGACTTCATAATAAGTGTGCATCATTAACAATATCCAGGAATCCTTTTGACCATATTATGCACACTTTGCAGATCATGTTATAAAAGGGCACATTATTTTGCATGATTTTTAAAATTCTGACCCAGCCGCTAAAATCAGCCCATTATAAACAATGTTAAATTGTAGTGAGTAGAAAACACACATGAGCATTGAATACTTGATCTAACGCAAAATAATATATATTAACCAATGTTGGTGTTAATCATTGACATACTATATGTCAGGAGGAAAAAAATAAAAAAAGAGACTAATCCAATTTTTATGTAATTTATTTAAAAAAAACTAAACTTTTTGTGTTATTTGCATCAAAAAATATGGTTTGTTTTCATTACAAACATAACATTAAAAGGGTTAAAAATATGACAGTTATTGAATATTTGGTATTTTTGTTTACGGCTCAAGTTGATGAAATACAAAAACATGTAAATAAATAAATAAATTGACATTACTATTGATATTGTGTGCTGTCTGTGATCAGGAGGGGCCTCTCTGGGCCTGACACCGCAGGGTTAACCCTTCATCTTCTCACCTGCTTTGAACTCCACCCCTGGAAGCTCCACAAAGAACAGCTCCTTCTGCGCCTCCAGGTCCAGCGCCTCCTGGTTCTCCTTCTCCTCGGCGTCAAAGTCGAACTCCTTGTCCAGGAGCTTCTGTCGGATCTGCTGCATCTGCGGGCCATAGCGGTGGTCCTCGCCCACCCGTTTCAGGATGGACAGAGTCTGGGCCAGCTTGGTCCGGCCGTGCCACGTGTAGCGGTTCTTAGCCGAACGACTGACCATGTGCAGACTCTCCAACACATTCATGACGTCGTAGATACGGCGGCGCTCCACGTCTGCAGGAAGGAGGTAAAGCAAACACATTAACTCTTTAAGACAGATGAGATAGTCACATGTCTGTACCTTTTTAGATGTATAGATAGAATCTATTGATCCCAAACTGGGAAATTACAGCATGAGCAGTAAAAATAGAGTCCTGACTGATCATTTTTCACACATATGAAGTTATAAAACAGGTCGCTGCTGTGTTGATTTTTGGTTTTGAAGGATAACGTGAAATTTACCCAAGTATAACTGCAATATCTAGACTCTGCTGAAGACTTCTGAAAACTACATCACAAAACATACAGGCCTGTGTTAAACATCCTGGTCTATCATTCTGTTTGTTGGTTTATTAAAGTTCTAATGTCCACACATATGTATTTGTCTCTGTATTTAGATCCAGTCTGATATATGTGAAGTATGAACAGCAGGAAAAACCTTTAACGTTAAAAACAGCTCTATAAACCAAAGTGGTCGTATTTAGTGTGACCTCCTTTGACCTTAATGTGTTTAACCCTTTTGTTCAAACAAAAAGAGATTTATGGCAGTAACAAATTGGGCAAAAAATAATCATCATGAAGCAAAAATCAACAAAATGAATAAAATAACTAAAAACAATTATTAAAAACAAATGAAATAATCAACAAATTAAACAAAAATGAACCAAATCAAGTTTCATTCAACTCATGACAGATGTTTCTAATTGTGCTGCTTCTTGTCATGGGGTCAAAGGTCACACTGAATAGTGACTTTAACCTTTACAACACACTGAGTTTGTTTTTTGTGTGTTTTTTAAGGCTGTGTATATATTTCTGGTATTTTCTTGTTGTATGTGAAGAAAAGACAATAAGAAATAAATACATATGTTCATTTAAACCCTGAAAATGTGGAAGCAGATGCTTTTCCACAGGACTGTATGTGATGAACCAACAGATCAGCCTCTGGTTTCATGTCTCCAACTGATGTTAACATCTAAGATGTTCTCAGAGCAGACGTACTGAGCTCCGTGGCCACGTCGTCCAGGCAGATGTCGTTATTCAGGGCAGGGTCGGGGTAGTCTGGGTAACGGGCCAGGAATTTGTGGCAGAGTAAACCCAGACTCTTCTCTTTCCTGCTGATCATCTTCTCCGACTCCTCTCCATTTTCACTTCCCTACAGGAAATAAATAAATAAAGGAACCGATCAGACATGGATTCGTTTGGACCGAATCACTCAGTAAAAAGGTGATGTTTGTTTGGTACCTGCTTGGAGACGTCGTTGTCCATACACAGCTCCTTCTCCCTATTCCTGATGTCAGGACTAGCAGCACTGATCAGCATTTTGAGGTTAGACGTTGGTGTCCAGGGGTCCACGGAGCCCACCTCCCTTCCTTTTTTAGGTGTAGTCAAAGGACCCATGGTTAGCGTTGTTTCCACTGATGCTCCACACGGGTCAAATAATTTCCTCCGGGCGTTTATTAGAACCTGGGGTGCGACAAAGCCACCATCCTGTCCACAAGGAGGAAATGATATAATAAGGTTATAATACAGGTTAGATATGAACAGATCAAAACACATACTGGTCATGTGAAGTCAGAGAAATCTGTGCTTCTACAGAAGGCTGTAAATATTTTCTTATAGACAAAACCTTACATGACGTTTCCAGCTTATATATAATTTCCATGATTGTTCACTATTATAAAAATTATAGTTATTTTTACTTTCACTTCAAATATTGAGCTAATGAGCCTGTGGACTGTAGTAAAATATATAAAAATTATACAAATATGGAGGGATTTTAGTAAAATAACGACAACAGAAAGCCATTACAGCCCCTCCACAAACCTCAGGCCATCTTCATTTTAACATCGCTTTGTCTAAATCTGACAGGCTTGTTGTGTTTTTGGTATTAATGACAAAACACATGGATATAAACTTATCAGGGGTGAAAAGGGAAACATGTTTGCAAATCATGTGTCCTGGAAAGAAAATGTAGACTGTAATTGTGGATTTCCAGTCAATTTTTGCAACAGGATAAATTGTTAAGCCAGTCTTAGAATAAATTAATTGGACATCTCTTAATTTAATATAAAACAGTTTATGTCACTGATATTTTCCTTGAAAGTTAAGTATATGTGGTCTAAATTTCATGCTTTATTAAAGGCATTCTGATGAGCCTAAGCCTTATTTTAATAAGGAATTTGTGAATATCGATCTGAGATTAATTAATTATTAATGCTTCTAAGCAGTATCTGTGCACCTTATGAGTTCTTGGCTTTATTTTATTGTATTCCATTACACAAGTGTTTAAACTATTTAAATGTTACTTTTCTATGGAAATTTGTATTTTTGCTCACAATCCGTTGTACTTTAACACACAATGACAATAAAGTATATTCTATTCCATTAACATTCCTTCAATTTTAATTTTTAGAGCAGTTTTTTTTAGTCTTACCGTTTGTATTTTTGACATCTGTACACATTAATATTTAGGTAATTATTTAAAATGTATAGATGGTATAATAAGGTGACATTTCGTTAAATCGTTTTAATAAATCTGTTTAAATGTAATGAAAACAGCGGACTGATATTGGCGGTAAGTGACGGGCTCTCCGTCGAATCGCGGGGCTCAACGGACGCGGCGGTCCCGCCCTTTTCCCCTCCGAGCAGGGCATGATGGACCGCACCGGAAGTTAAAACAACGTCCCGCGCAGGTAAACAGTTTTTGAAATCCTTGGCGCGGAACAAGGAGACAGAGCTGACGTGAAACTTTAACACATATATCCCAAATTTAAAACGAATAAACACATGGAAAAAGTAATAACATGTCCAGTGAGACATGTTATGGAAAGGCCATAGGTTTTAAAAGCAGAAATATGTGCTGCTAGCTTGTTCGTATCGGATTTTTGATCGGATTATGACAAAGTAATGACCGGTAGTCACAAAATACACATGGCCCATTACCATTTTATAAATAAAATCAACGGATTTGCCTTGAAATAATGTTAGACAGTTAGTATATGTTAAAAACGAATACGCGGAAACACTACGACACCGATACTACAGCTTTACGCAAACAAATCATTTAAATCTAGCACATTTTCTCATTAAAACGTGCTATTTTCTGTGTATATAATATACGCGTATATCTTTAGACTTACCCTTTAAAATCCACCTACACGCCTGCTTCACAGGAGTTCTTCCATTCCGCGCTTATCTATGTTGATACGGGCGATTTCCACAAGTTGAATCCCACAAGAGAGCGCAAAAATATGGAGTTCAACCACACGTGTCCACACACACCACGGAGAAACTGTGAGTGAATACAAAAAATAAAATAGCAGCAAATCTGTACTAAGTTCAGGCTGTTATTGGGAAACAGCCAGGTTGTGAAGTTTACTGTAGCTGTAAAAGTTTTCAGTGTGTACGTGTGTGACGAGCAGTATTTGGCCCGCCCAGTCTGAGCATGCGCGGTCTGCTCTCTCCTGAACTACCCCCATCCTGCTCCCCAACTCGGGTGAGACAGGACTGGATCCAGTATACAAAGCCTAGTGAACTACAAGTGATTTTCAGTAATTTGGATCGATTGTCGATAATCGATTTTACTGCAGTGATCTATATCTGAAAGTGATTTATGGTGAGAATGGACACATTTGTCCCTTTTCATACTTTGCGTCCTGGGTTTAATCAATGCAAACTCCCACCCAGGGTGATCAGATCTGTACAAACCAGTAGGATGAGTTGGATTAACCCCCACTGCATTAGTATTCCTTCAAACAATGTCCTACATAGAGACTTTTAATGAGAATGCATGAGTTCACGTCCAGATTTCACACATTTGACCTTAATTTCTTGAAAATCTGGTTTTCAGAGTAAAATCAATATAACATACAGCACACCAGTTTGTAGGCGACTAGTGTGGGACATGTTACCAATAGTGTACTTTGTTACTGGTCCTTTTTACTCCGCTATGTTTGTTTTACAGTTTAGTTCCTTTTCAGATTTTCAGAACAAACTTTTAAAATCCCCTCCCCCCCCCCAAAAAAATTGATCTTAAGAAAAATACAAATGACGAAAGTTATTATACATTCTCACATTTAGGGAAAAGTTAAACGGTAACAAATTTAGCACTTTATAATGTTTCTATTTCTTAAGACGTTCATGGACTATAAACACAAAATAATCAGAATCTGAATACTTTATTAAACCTAGATGGAAATTATTGTGTGTTACAGTTGCTCCATCCATGTATAATAAAAAGTAGCAGGAAAGAAATGATCAATACAAAAAAAGAAAAAAATTCAATAGACGTATACATAAATGTGACAATTAAAGAAAAATACATAAATAAGAATGCAATAATATTGTTGTGCAATTCTAATTATGAGGTTATAAGGTGGAGTTAAACAGTCTGATGGACAGAGACAGGAATGATCTGTGTGATTCAGTGGTGCATTTGGGTGGAATCAGTCTCTCACTATAATAATAATAATAATAATGATAAAAATAATAATAATAATAATAATGAAGTGTTTCAGGTTGATTTTGTCTCATTCTTCTAGATACATGTCTGAAGGTGTGCAACAGAACCCTCCACTTCCTCACCTGGCCTTTGGAACATGAGCACAATGTGGTTGGAAGTGGTCTGGATGAAATCTACATGGACGTCTCTGAAAGTTGTCATCTTAAAGCAGCATACATTATACGAACAAAAGTATGTGGACACGCTGAATTCAGGTGTTTCATTTCTAACAGGGGTTTGGGATACAAAATGATAATGACTAATATCATAGTATAGTTTTATATTGGGTTCAATATCATTACATTGGTTAGTTTGGTTTAAAAATTGCTATCTTTGCTTCTAAAATGCCTCAGAGATGGTTTTGACTGAATTTCTCTCAATACTGATTTTTTTTTAAATTTTTTATCCATGACTATGATTTTAAATGTTCTACCTCTAAATTTCTAAAATATTTTTCATGCTCTGACTATAAATA
>JAPQRQ010000018.1:2634748-2648402 GCA_037367365.1 Apogon talboti | reverse complement strand
GACATTATGTGTACCAATTTTAAGGCCATGTAGTGTATGAAAAATATTTTATTATTATTATTATTATTATTATTATTATTATTATTATTATTATTATTATTATTTTAGTATTGCTATTGTCTTTCCTGATACTTTTTATTATACTTACACAGAGCAACTGTAACATATAACAATTTCCCCTGGGATTAATAAAGTATTCTGATTCTAAAACAGTAGATAATCTTCCTTATAGACTTTTCACATAGTTTCATTTCAGTATCTTCTCTCTCATTAATGATGGGTTTGTTGTCCCCGGAAAGAGCTCCAGCAGAAACAACGGTAACAAACCAGTACTCATCATCCTGCCTTTTCATTATGTGTCTGTGTTTTCCTGTTTCAGCGGTAGGGGGCGGTAGAGCCCTTCCGACAGGTGGTCGTCATGGAAACCGACGGGCGCCTTCAAGGATGCTAGGAGAGAGCAGCAGAGCTTGAAGCAGCCAGTGACGTAATGTTACGGCTGTGAGAGAGCGAGTGGGACCCCACATGCTGCATTCATGTGCACTACGTAACTCGCATAACCCCAGTCTGACAGAGGAGTCAATGGATTTGTGTTTAATACAGAAGAGAAATATAAATAGAGGTCTGACACTGAGACTTAGGCATAAGTGAATGTTACAAATTATAGAAAAAAAATTTTTATACTAAAAATTCTTAATTACACAAAGGAATAAATACCACTGTATTCAGACAAACTTACAGAAAGTTAAATCTAACAGTAAAAGATATTCATGCCCTCTTACTCTAACGTACGAACGTACGAGGACCCTAAAAGTTGCACAGGTAAACCACAATATGGCATGACATTTTTTTTTAATACAATTTGTCCATCAGACTCTTATTATGTCCCGTTGTTGAATAAAACTATCTCTGTAGTGATCTATTTTGATTGTACACTCTGGCCTAATGTTTAACTTATGTGTTTCGTGTATTTTAATGATTTATTTGCTCAATTTACTTGATAAATTCTGACTTTTTTGGCCATATTACATTATACCTGTAGCCATCTCATTATTGCCATGTTCAGAAAGGTCCATTAGATTTTTACTAAACCAAAAAACATAATATTAGTCTAGAACTGGAGTGAGGTCCATTTCTGTTTTTTCCAAAAAGGTGCGGTGGGACTTTTTTCGGGAGCTCCTGAACGCGTCACACGGCTGGCTGCTCCGCTCGCGTCCGGAGAGGCGGACCGCGGCACGCGCACGAGGCAGGGACCAGCGTCTCCTCCGGGAGGGATCGGACCGGACCGGACCAGGAGTGAGTATCGTCTCCATGTGCGTGTACCGAACCGAACTGGCGGGTTAATGGCGCAGTTCGTCCGCTGTGCGTGGTTTAGGGGAATTTGGCGCATGTTGCAGATGCGTCCGTGCGTCAGGAGGAGATGCTGCAGTGGATGAGGAACCTCCGGCGCCTCCTGCTCCAAACTGGAACTACTCACTCTGTCTCGTCTCTGAAGTCTGGTTTCATCCGTTCACTAGAGTAAAACCGCTTAATTTTGCGTCAAGAGAAAGTAAAAAGTGCGCAAGTGATTAGTACGTTATAATAAGAAGCGCTTTTCGTTGTTTGGGGAGTTGAATCCGCGCACCTGCAGTAATCAACAGCTCATTAAAGCAGTTTAGACAAACAGAAGAAAGTCTCCAGATGAAATGAGCATCTAATGAAGTGAACGCAGCACTTTATTAAAATAAGGTTAAATGTACTTTACAAAGGGAAGAGTTCAGAAAATTAAATAATAGACAGTTTTCATTAACAAGTAATAAAACCACAATGAGGACAAGATAGCAAGCAGGTGAAGTCAGTTAAACTGAATTATAATTATATTTTTGACTTTCATTGAAATTATTAAAACAGCATTTCACTGTTTTTAAGATTGCTTTTTAAACAATAACATTACTCCTAATTCTGTTTGAAATTAAATCTGTTCAATATTATGATTCGTGGTTTTAAGTGTTTTTGTCTGGGGTTATGAGAAGATAACTGAGGAAGAGGAGGAAGAGGAGGGGATTATTCAAAGTAAAATCCTGATGTTAGATGTTTGATGGAATCAGAAATGGAATAAAAACATCCAGGTTGGTGTATTTTCTGTGTGTAGAGAAGTGATGGGAGCGCCGCAGACCAACGATGATGATGATGATGAACATAGAGTAGTTCACACCACTCTGCCCCTCTTCTTCTGTGGTTGCGTTGAAATCCATTCATTGTTGCATGGATTAAAGCTGCAGAAGGTTGAAGCTGGTCCTGGTTGTTAATGTGTGTGTATATGATGACGTCTGTTTAAAGGTGAAACCAACCAAACACTAAAAGACTTTAAACACAGTCACAGATCGGAGGGTTTTACAAAGACTGTTCAACTTACAGGTGATGTTTGGTGTTTGAGTGAGTTTCTCTTGTATCTCCACTAACGTCACTTCTCTGCAGACGGAACACACACCAAACTGGGTTGTATTGTTGTATTTCTGACTAAATCCTGCATCTGCTGTTGGATATTTAATCTGTGATGTTTGCTGCTTCCTGTTTGTTTCTGTAGAAACCACTTCCACTGGTTATTGATGATGTTTGCATGAGCTGAGGCTGAAAATAACAATTATATTAAAGAGATTTGATTTGGAAAACACACTGATTTATAATCCAGATGACGGAGACTCAACATGAACAAAACTCTCATGGTTTTTACTTCGATGGTAAAAATGCATGTGTGACGTTAAAATAGCTTTAAAAGTTGTCTTTTATTTAGCTAATATTAGTACCATGTTTACATTTCAGCTCTTGCTTTAAATACCTGAAATTACACTTGGAAATTGTTTGCACTTACTAGATCTACTTTTTAAAATATATATACACTTATATATTTCTGTATATACTTTTTATATCTTGTTTGCTGCATGTATTTATTGTCCTATGTTACGATTGGCTATAGGTACAAAAAACCCAAACATTTCACTGTGCATTGTATTATGTATAACTGTGCATGTGACAAATCTGTATCTTATCTTATCTTATCTTAACTTATTGTAATTTATCTTCTCTTACCTTATCTTATCTTATCTTAATTGGTAGCTCAAAAGATTAAAAAAATGCTCCCACTGAGAGTTAGTTTGATGCTCATTCTTATTCTCTTATGACATGACCATATTCATCAGATATTGACTTTTTCTTGTTCCACAAACACAACACATTGATGAAACTTGAAGAACTAATGAATGAACCAGTGTCAAACTGAATGTCAGTGATGAGGATGAATAAATGACACTTACTTCTTAACTAAACCAAACGAGGCATTTAAGGACACATTTGTTTGTATTTGTGGTTCTTGGCGGCATGTTTAAAGTGTATTCCTTCTTCCTCCAGGCACGTGTTCACCTCATCAGGATCCTAAACTGAACCGGATCTGAACGAGTCCAGTTTTGATGGTTTGTTTCTGGTGGATGATACCTGGGAAGTAGAAGGAGGATCTGATTGGTGCAGAGACTCACTGTTATTTTCCTCACTGGACGATCAACACAATGATCCTGAAGAGTCGACCGGCGCTGACCACATCCTGCTGTTGTGTCCCGTCACCATGGAAACAGTGATGGTTTGTGGAGTAACGCCCACCCTGGGAGTCTCAGGGTCCCGTCCTCTGCCCTGATGCCCCCTCTAGGCCGGCCCCCCCCAGGACCAAGAGAACCCACCGAGACATGATGAGACCAGGACGAGGCGTGTGGACCAGGTCGAGGGCATGGTCTCACTCATGAAGCACAGTTGAGAGACGCTTTTGTTGATTCATGCACCACAAACGGGGACAGAGTCAGAAGGGGACTGGAATACTCTGAACTCGTATCTCCCTTCTCACTTGTGGAAGCCCGTTGGAAAGGTTGGATCTATTCAGCGGCGACAGAACCTGACCACCTATGGGATAATGGAGGCAGGAGCAGAGTCGAGTCCACAGCAGCATCAGAGGAGGAAACCTGTTCTGCACGGCCTGGACGACCAGAAAAGGGTGAGTACGCGTCACATCTCATATGGACGTGCTGCCTTCAAATGCCTTTTCAACTCATAAACCGATTATTATCAGTTTCTGTGAAGGCGCTGTGTCCGGTGTCGTCATCGGTAGCAGTTTCTTCAAACGTCTTCTCTGGTCGGATTCATTTAAAATATTATTTGAATCTTTCTTGGGACAATGTCTACAAAGTTTGAAGTTTCACAGTTTTGAGAAATTTACATTTTTGAATTTTTGATGACTTTCTGAAATAGTAAAAATGTGCCTTTAGTTATAATGGTGTTGATGGTTTATAACATGTAAGTGGTTAGAGATATCAATATAGTTACTATTGAACACTGATAGGAAGTCATATTTGGACTTTCATTTGGGTCCATGACCTTTAACCTTGAGTGACCTTGAAGGGTCAAAGTGAAGGTCACCAATGTTTAGATTTCAACAGTCTTCTTGTCCGAAAATACTTGTTGAATTCATTTCAAATTTTATATGCAGCTTCCTTAGGACAATGTCTATAAAGTTTGTTCAAATGTTCGAGAAATTTTGCGTTTTGAATTTTTGACAAATTTTTGAAATATTCAAAATTTGCCTCTACTTATAATGGACCATATTTTTACTCGTCTTGGAGGGTGTTTTATGATGGTCATAACTTTGTAGTTGTTCTTTCAGTTGTTGGACCTGTGATTGTGAAAACACTGTTACACACATCTCAGTTACACATAGAACGGCAAAAATCTAGGTTTTATTCAATGTGAAGCCGTGTTAGTATCTAAAAAGATCAAATGTGTGATCAACCTTGTGTGGGTTCCACATATAAATAAATACCATCCCTACATTATCTACCCACCCGTCTGTCAGGTGATAAAATCCAGCAGTATGTTGTAACTGTATAACAGACAGTTGATCATATTGAACTGACTGATGATGCTTTGAGGTGAGGATGTCTCATGTTGGTAAATCCTTGTTTCCTTGGCTCCTATGTCCTTGGCTCCTTTCCTTGACTCCTCCACATATCAGAGTCAAAGTGAGGACCTGAGGAGGAATCTGAGGAGCAGAGATGAGGAACATGAGTTTGGGTGAAGATGATCCTTCTTAAAATGTAGTTTATGTGATTGAATCTGCATTTCTTATTTATTTTAAAAAAACAGGATGAGAAAGATTATCTATTGGCAACTTCAACAAGACTGGACATTCGCTTTTTAATATAAATTGCAGTGAAACATAAGACAAAGTGTCTGAAAAGTATCCTGTGATGTTGTGGGTGCAACCCAATCTGAGGCTGATGCATGAGATGCCCACAAGCAGAATGAAGCGTTGACAGTAGAAGAAGGGACAGTCATAAATCTCTTCTGGTGTAAATAAAGACATCATGATTAAGATTTAATGTAGAAAAACCAGATTCAGTGAACGGTTGGTAGAAAAACTCATCTAAACTGTGCTGATTTAAAAAAAAAAAAAAAATACTTATTAAAGTTTTTCTTTCACAAAATCCACAAACATCACAGCAAACACCAACAAGAGGAGATCACATTATTGTTCAGTCAAGTTCATTTGTCATATATCTACAGCACTGAAGAAGTCTGTGAAGGGTTGCCATGTTTGATGAATATTTCCAGTTTCCTTTCAGTAAAAATCATATTTTTTCTGGCTGTAAATGTTTCATTATATCTTGTAATATAGTCAAATGGGCTGAGGGTGTTTTTTTGTTTCCACTTTAGCAAATTAATCTACATGCTAACAACACTGCAAAACTTATATTGAAATGAGTGTCTGACAGTTCACAGCAGCTTCACTCTGTATATTGCAGTAATCGGATCGGATTTAAGCTGTTTTTTGATAATTTTGGATGTTGTTCGAAATACATTATTCCAATGATACTTGGATAATTCCGGAACGTGGGCTGGTGAAGCCGGCCGCTGTCTGCGTCTGTCACAAATGGGATCTACCAACAGTTTCATCTTTGATAAATGTAGATTGTGTAAGATCTTCAACTGTGAAAGTCTGTGTCGTATGCACACAGAGGACAGATGCACATTCATTTGGGCTTTTGTCCATTGGTTTTCTGTGGTTCTTTGATCCAAATCCTCTTTCCAAGGATCTTTTAAGTGGACTATTATGGTACAGCCCAACGGTGATAGCATGTTGTGGATCTTTGCGATCATTGAGCCTGTTTAAATGCGCACTAATACTCCGATCATTATCCGATTTCTGGAGTTATCCGATTATTCAACTGATAATGTAAACAGTATAATCTGAGAAGTTACGTAGTCAAACGTGAGCGGAAGACAACAGGAAGTCTGAGTCTACCATCGGTATGTTCGTACGTACTCCGAAAGGAATCTGATAATGGACTGAGGCATTTTCCATTATCACGCTTCTAAAGAGCATGTAAACACCTCAGACCTGATTATTACAATTATCTGATTACTCCCAGTTATGGGGTTTTTACGGTCATGTAAACAGGCTCAATATCTTTGCTAACAGTGTGTCCATGTGGAGTTAGAGTTAAGGACGGACACAGGCTCTGTACAAAACTCTTAAGTCTTCAACTGATTTTACAGATGTTCTTCTATATTGGTGACATCAGGTGCTGTTTGGGCAGACGTTGATGTTTGTGTTTGGTCAGAATCAGATTTATTGATCACATGCACGACATTTAACTCAGTTTTCTACTAACATGATGAAGATTCTGCAGCGTCACGTGACTGTCCTGGTAGAGGCAGACCAGACTCACTACCATCCTCTACGTCTGAATGAAAATAACTGAAGGGTTTTTTGTAAAATGCTCATGGTTGGTATCAGTTGTTTCCACACTTCATGGCACAGTTGCTGTGTGATTTAGTAAAACGAGCCTCCGTGTCAAAGGAAGCGTAATCGGATTGATTCTAACCCAAACAGTGGGTGAAAGGCGTTTGTGGAGCCGTCTTTGATGCTCTGTGGTTGTGTAGAATTACTGAAGCCGTCTGGGCTTAGATTGATGGAGGACTTGATAGAGCGGCTCGTTTGGCCTGTTTCAGCTTCGCTCTGCATTTTCCACATGATGTTGACGTAGCGCCGCCGTGAAAACCTCACATTTAAACGACTCGGCTCTGTAGGTGGAAAAACTGCTGACGGCTTCTTTGTGTGATTTCAGACGTAGAAGTATCAGAGTTCTGGAGGATGACACTGGGGTGGCACTGAGGTTTCACTGGTTAGTCCCACTGTGAGGGAACTGACGCTAATGCTACTTTCAGGTGCTTGCAGGAAGATGAGCCTTTCCACTTGTGAATTTGAAATTACGACTGCGCTGTGTTCCAAGTGCTTTTGTTGTCATAGTCAAATGAAAAACGGCTGACACATAATTCATCGTGACCTGCTACTTGGGTGAAACAGTTTTGGACATGTCAATGCTGATACAGCACTTTTCTGTGTTAATTTTGTTTTTCTTTTGTAAATTGTGTATGCTATAAATGTGTAAAATCATCAGCTAACAGCAGCAGAACGTTTATAAAAGTACTTATTTCATCTCGGCAGCTCATGCATCAAATTTTTTACCAGTTTTCCGTTGGAAAATACAACATGAGGAGATGTTCGGTGGTGGTCGGAGGGGCCGTTAGGCGTGAATTGGCAGCCACGCTTCCGTCAGTCTGCCCCAAGGCAGTTGTGGCTACAAATGTAGTTTACCACCACCAGGGGGTGAATGTGAGAGTGAATGAATAATGGATCCATTGTACGCGCTTTGAGTATGCATTAATAGAAAAGCGCTATATAAATCTAATCCATTATTATTATTATTATGTGCAATTTTTGAGTTCGTAATTTGTATTTACTATAATTCCCATAGCAGGTGACTGCACAAACTGGGAGTTTCAGTTTGGATTCAACCCATTACCAGTATAAAAATAATGGACAAACCATCTGTGATGCCAACATTGAAGCTATAAGATGCATGTCATTCTGTTGTCATGTTGATGTAATGGAAACAAGTGGGTGGAGTTGAAGAAGACTGAAGGATGAAACAGGAACTGACTGAAAACCCCGCCCACATCCACTAACAGTGTCATATTAAACCCCATCAGGTCATTTCAGATCCTTAATAAATGTTAACACATACAGTTGTGTTGATAACAGTATAAATGTACAAACTCACTAATAACGTCTACCTGAGCTAATTAGTGGCTAGCAGACAGACCATAGACTTCAATACATATTAAAACTAACACCAGCTAATGAGGTTAAGTTCCTCTGGTTATTGGAATGAATCTCCAGTAAATTTCATGACACAATCCTCTGACGGTCTGGTTAGTGTAACACAATGACAGCAGAAAAATAAGTTTTATTCAATGAACATGTCAGTTATGCAGAACTTTTGGTCTTAATATTAATCTAAAAGTGAATTATACATAAATTCACCTTCTGTACAGTTGATGCAGAGGAAAATGAACTATACAGACCACATCCAGGCTGTAAACATGTTTATTTCTGCTGTGAAGTTAAACATGGGGGTCTATGGGGGTTGACTCACTTTTACACCCCGCCCCCAGTGGACATTAAAGTTACTGCAGATTTCAACACTTTGATGTTGGCTTCACTTTTCATGAGGTTGACACTTGATTCAACCCTACTGTTACTGTTGTCTGGTGTTTACTGTGGATTACATTTGCTTTTCCAATGACTTGAGCAGCTCCACCAAAAGCACTCTGTAACATTAATGATTCTGTTGACGGACGATAATCTTTAGAAAAGCGCAACTTTTTCTGACACATTTGACATCAGATAATCACCATGTCTGTTACTGTGCCGACAGATGCTCTGTGGGTTTTACTTTGATGCTGTTCAGTTTCCTCACAATGTGTGTAAACCAGAGCAGACAACTCACACAACACAATTATTTTCTCACACAATGAAAAGCAATTTTCGAGCTGACAACGTCGCAGAGTAAAAAGGTGACGCTGACGGTGAATAACACATCCACAGCACACACAGACAGGAGTGAAAATTAATTACTATGGAAACGATGATCCGTTAAAATCGTAAATACCCCCGTAGTAAAATCTAATAGAATCACAGTTTAATAGTTTTCTCATCTAATTTCATCTTTTAAGTGTATTTTATTTACACTGTTCTGTCACTTTCACTCTCCTTCATAGTTGTGTGTAAGCGGTGACATGGGGATACGTTTCATGTTCAATCAGCTCTGTGTTGAAAACTAAATAACTTATCTCCATGTTTAATACATGTATGAATAGGTCTCAGTAAGCACTTTCACATATGTTACAAATTAGGGAAATAAAATTTGGGGGGAAAAATACTTAAATTACTGCACTGACACGGGGGGACTCAAAATGAACAGAATTTTTTTTTTCACTTTACGCAGATGTACAAAACATGCTGTTCTCATAAGAAATGGACAATGTTCAAGTGTGAGTTGTAGTCAGTCAGTGACTCAGTTGCCTGATGGTCTAAATTAACCCCTTCAGAGTGAATGTATATCCACATACTTGTCCAAACACGTCTGAATGTTGGATATTGTCGATAACTACAGAGACCTTTATGAACCCACGGTGTTTCCCATCCGCACTTAACGTCTCTGTCACATTTTATTCCCATTTTTGGAGATCAGACTCCCCTCTCTCTGCCAGAGGTGACTCTTTGATTTGATTCTCTCTGCCCTTCCCAGGCCTCCTGCTCTAAATTATTGATTTGCTCAGGTGTGTTAAATCAGTCACTTGGGACTATGTAGAACATGAATATTAATTGATGCAGCCAAAGTCCCAGCTGCTGTTTTCCAGTTTCCCAGTTTTTCCAGACTGTCGAACCAGCTTCTGTGCACATGCTAAGTGACACACTGAGCAGTGCCTCTGGTTTACATTCACCACCAGTGTTGTGCAACTTACTTCCAAACTGTAATTCATTACAGATGACTACTTACTGTTATTTAAAAGTAATTCCTTACCTTATAATATGACTGTCTCAGAATTATAATGCGTTATATGACTCCTGTATTACTTTGGAGTTACATACAGGTCGTTGTCATAAATGGTGCGTGCGCAGCATTACAAGAGGTAGCAAAGCCTATAGTACAGTACATGTTGACAGATAGCTCAGTAAGTAACGCTACGGTCAACGGTGTTTGAATCCCAGCAGGAACGCTTGCATTTTTTTTCAATATTTTCCATGTTCAAACAGGGCGGGGCCGAGGACGCCATTAGATAAATCCGCAATTGATATCTTGTCATTGCTGATCACAGGGATCATGCGAACTACTTCTGTAAAGCAGGGTTAGGGTTAGTAATGAGCATACGTCCATGTGGACAATGGACTGTCTTCTGTCGTCTTCACCCATTGGCTGAACACCAACAGGAAACAGTCTTGCTGGTTTTTTGTTTTTTCATTTGAGCAGTGAAATTATGGGCCAAAAGTGTGTTGTAACGCAAGAGCTATTGAACATGTACCGAGTAAAATATTACTAAAAATGTATCAGTAATGCCTTACACTACTGTGTTACAGCAAAAAGGAATCTGTTATTGTAATGCATTACTTTTGTAACCCGTTACTCCCGACAGTGTTCACCACTCAACTTCATTTTTCTATCCGCATCGATGTTGCTATGGTAACCCACCCTTATGCCATTCATAAAGTGAGTTTTACCCTCTGTGCACTCGACGGTTTATCAGCAGCGACACGTCTAGATTTCATTAGAAACCTCCGCGGCAGCCGGCGTCGCAGACCAGACCAGACCTGACCCGACCCCTGATGATCTCTAGGGAAGCCGGGTCGAGCCAGACGCAGCCAATACTTGGCGTCCTCCTTAATGGACATCAGCCGACTTAAATAAATTGAAAGCACTGAGGTAGCAACGCAGACACTCGAGCCACCCATTGTTGGAGAATTACCTCAGGCGACCGCGCAGCAGACTCAATGTCCCCCGACAATTACCTCCACTGTGTGAGTTTAAGATCCTATATGTGATACACGCCTCACAAGAACGAAATGGGATTCTGTCCCTTTTGTAGACTTAGCCCCTCACATGTCTCCTGCTCTTTATATTAATGTTCACTGAGAAGCAATCATGAACCTACACGGTGGGTATTGTACCGCAGTGAATCCAGTGGAAGTGCAGACTTGGCAGATGTCACAGACCTGATCCTTGGCAGCGCGGTGGCATTAATGAATTAAAATAGGGCTCTTTGAGACTGAAGGTCTGACTGCGCAGATGCTCAGTAAAAGGATTAATGTTGCGCTTGTCTTTATATTTGCTTAGATTAGATTCAACTTAATTGTCATTACACATGTACAAGTTTAGGGTAACGAAATGCAGTTTGGCATCTAACCAGAAATTCAAGATATACAGTATGTACATGATTACACTATAAATATACTCTACAGATTAAGGCACAATGAATGTGTTGTACTGATAGACATAATAAATGGATATATTTGAATGATACAGACATAATATATAGATTATGGGCATATTATGCTTAATAATATACAGATGGAGGTGATATTAACATACTATACATTTTAATATTTAATTAATTTAATATATTATACAGGTGATTGAGAGACATGGATTGAATGAGTGCTTTTTGAATGAGTGCTTTTTCCTTCCATTAGAAGGCTCAGCCATCATGGGGACCGCCTGTGATAAGTAAAATTAAAACAACTTTCTCCAGAACTAAGCCTTGGAGAAGTTATAGTTGTTTATTAAATTCCTTTAGCAGCTTTAGCCCAGTTCTGACTTTAACCTCTCCATTCCCACCGGATCGCTGATGATCCAGTCGCCATTTTGTATTAAAAATATTACTTTCTAGAGTAAAATTTTTATTAATGTAGGTCTGCTATACCTTGTTAGAAAGATTCTCCGCAATTGAGTTGGTAAGTTTATTTTACAGTATTACCGAGCAGCAAAACATAATCAGTGAAAGTATCACATAGAAAATAATCAAAGCTAATAGGACTATTGTATGTATCCAGGTCGTATTTTAGCCACATACTAAGAAACAGTTCATTTACTGAAACTAGAGGTTATTACCTTTCAAATGAGGTGTCACTGATTAATTTTGTCCTTATGGTTCTTCAGTTCTAAGCTTTGGAACTTGGTAAATATAGAAAATTAACACAAATTAGGTGGAAGAAACAGGTTTAACTCCATCCACTGTATGAAAAGTTCTACAAAATCATAAAGACACTGAGAGCTGAGGAGGAGCTGAACATAAAGCAGGTCATCATGAGGATAGGAGAACAGTGTGGGAGGGTCAGGAAGGGTTAATTTGGGTTTTTGTTGTGCTTTAAGACCTAAACAAATGCTACATCATCACCTACAGTGCTCAATATATTAATATGCAGTCATTTCCCTGATGGCTCTTCAGAGTAGGCAAAATACTGTATGAAGTACTGATGTATGACGTAAAAGTGTTATTAAGTGTAAATGAGTATGTTTCAATCATGCCTTTTGATAGGAACTTGTACCTTGTCCACTCTTAGCTCTATTTAGGGGGAGCAGAAGCACAGGCAAACCCAACACAGAAAGGTCTTGATGAAACTTGGAATCAAACAGGGACCTTCTAGCTGTAAGGTGGACGTACTAACCACAACACCACCGCACCGCTAGAGAACTGTCTTTCTGTGTGTTTGTTGTGAACATGGCATTAGCGCCTGGTGAAAGACATTCAGAGGATGACACTGACTGTAAAGGAATGTGATTGATTCAGCTCAATAAGGATTAAGCGAATTATGACGCTAATTGCTCAATCAGCACCACTGGAAATACTGTGTTTCTTTCCACCGGTCCTGTCTGAGCGTTCATTAAGAGGCCTTTGATACGGTCGGGTGGGGCTGTGGAGGATAATGAGCTGTTTACTGCTCAGCTCTAGTCATCTTTAACAGCCTCATAATCAGCCGAGGCTCATACGACCGGGAAAACACGCGTCGCTTTGTTGTTTGACGAGTGTCGGATGGAGCTGAACTCAGGAGGGGTCGGATTAGTGCTGGGTCCTGGTCCTCTGAGCGTCACCCGCTGTCCGAGGTCCGTTGATTTTTGTGAGGAAATAAGATCAGAAGAGGTTATTCTGTGTTGACGTGGATCAGGGATCTAGACGGTCAGACATCAGGGGATTGATGTTATACATGAGCTGCATGATTTGGTGAAGAAGTTAGATCGAAATTATTGTCGGAAATACTGCAAACTTCAATTTTGAGTCTACTTGTTTGGTTATCAAGTAAAGTGCATGGATTACTCAAATACACAAACTTAAATGTGCATAAGAATATAAAGACATGATGTTACATGCTGTCCTTCTCCTTCATCAGTGTGACTACATCTACAAACATCCACAATATTATTGAAAACATCCAGAATATCATCAAAATCATCCAAAATACCATCAAAATCATGGAAAATATCATCAAAATCATGCAAAAGGTCATCAAAACATCCAAAATATAATTAACAAGTGGTGCCAGGCACAACAAACCCCGCCCCCATGTGTATTGTATCTTAGGTTGGCATTGATCCAGCTGATGTTATCAATGCTATGCTGGTGTTGGGATTGAACCCAGGACCTTCTTGCTGTGAGGCACAAGTGCTACCCACTGCACCACCGTGCCGCCCTAGGTCAAAAGTTATAATGAAAAAGGTGATATTGACCTTTTTGTTGA
>JAPQRQ010000018.1:2580757-2595890 GCA_037367365.1 Apogon talboti | reverse complement strand
ACTGAAGAAAAAGTGACTTTTTCAGTAAAATCTCTCATTAACTGAACATAAACCCAGTGTGTCCATCCACTGTCACTTATTAAACTCCATTGGTTCCACTGGTGAATCAATGTTTCAAGTTTTTATTCATATTTTTGGCTGCTTTTGTTCATTTTCTTGCTTATTTTATTTATTTATTTATTATTTGAACTTTATTTCAGTAGTTTTTTTATTATTGATTTTTGTTTATTTTATTCCTTCCTTTAGCTATTTTTGCTCATTTTGTTGCTTGTTTTAGTATTTTTTCTTAATTTTAGTATTTTTTTCTTATTTTTTTACATTACTTATTATTTAGTTTTTTTAATTCATTTTGTCTTCAGTTTGTATTTTTTCCCATTATTTCTAATTTTGTAGGTTTTTTATTCATTTCTGTTCATTTCATCCACTGTCATTGATCCAACTCCATTGGTTTTACTGGTGAATCAGTGTTGTAGAAGATGACGGAACTATATTTTACACCAATTATTTACATGTATTGACAGGGTTAGTGGACCAACAGGTATTGAACAATTTAGATCAGTAGATGGTTTAGGTCTTTGATGGTTAACACAAATACTTTCACACCTGATTCTTTCATGGTAGTTCAACTTTCTATGATTTAACTGAGAAAATGCCACAAAGATAAGTATTAATTAGTCTGTGTTTCCTTTTTAAATATATATAACTAAATCCATCCACATCCTGTTCATTTCTCCCTTTTGTGACTGAACTGTAACAGATGAAATCCATAAGGGGTCTCTTCTCTGATGATGAATTATTGTGTCTGTGAGGCTTTTTACAGGCAGTCTTCATATTGTTCTGATATTTCTCACGCTCTCTGCAGACGCCGTCTTACTTTACGGGTTTGTTTTAAAGCGCAAACATCAGTTTTATTGAGTCAGACTGAAAACATACGACTGTAAGAAGAAAGAGAAGCTGTCGAGCAGAGTAAACACTGTCTGTTGGTGTAAGTCAAACTGTAAATCTGGGCTCACACTTCTGTTTTTACATCCATCTGTTGTTTTTTTTTCTGTCTCTTTTACACTTTTTCATCTCATTGAGAAGTGGTGGTGGTGGTGGTGGTGGTGGTGGTGGTGGTGGTTTCCCACTGTGGGTGAGCTGATGTGTTACTGTGGATGTGGAACTGAGCCTCCGTCTGGTAATTGGTGGTTACAGGGTTGACTGTTGTGTTCAGAGTGTGTGTTACGGCGTTGGAACAGTGTGTAACCGACTGATGGGCTGTGTGTGTGTGTGTGTGTGTGTGTGTGTGTGTGTGTTTGATGTCAACCTAACATCCTGCTGTGTGTCATCTCTCGTTGTTTTGCCGTGAGGCTGTTGTAGCGTGGATGCTAATGAACACGTATGTAGTTGTGACAGTGATGCCTGATCTGTGGTTGTGTGTGTTTGTTTCTGTTTCGTTATTTCTTCCTCTGTAGGACTTTGATTATGCATCTCAAACATGAATTCTTCATATGTGCAACCTTTGTGTTCCCCCCACAACAGCATTATAACTACAGCAATGTGTATTTAAACAGCAGGATAATGAAATGTACTATATGGACAAAAGTATGTGGACACGTTGAATTCAGGTGTTTCTTTTCTATCAGGGGTCTGGGATACAAAACAATAATGACTAATGTCATAATATAGCTTTATATTGGGATAAATATAGTTTATAATCTATATAGACAAAAGTATTGGGACACATAATGTCTACAGCTGTAAGATGTCCTGTTCATGATGATTTGAGATACAGTATAAAGATCAATATTTCCTTAAAGTTTAATGGTAGATTTTTGTTCCAAAGTGAGATGTGAAAAAAATAGATGGTTAGTTGTGGAAGAAAAATACTATTTACAGTCAGAGCAAAAAAAAAATTTCAGAAATTTAGAGGCAGAACATTTAAAATCATAGTGATGGATAAAAAAAAACTAAATTAATGTTGAGAGAAATTAAATAAAAACCATCTTTGAGGCATTTTAGAAGCAAAGACAATTTAAACAACACTAACCAATGCAATGACATTTATCCAAATATAAAACTATATTATGACATTTGTCATTATTGTTTTGTATCCCAGACCCCTGTTAGAAAAGAAACACCTGAATTCAACGTGTCCACATACTTTTGTCCATATAGTGTCCGTGTCTTGTGTGTAGTTGTGACACCGATCCTTGATCTGTGGTTGTGTGTTTTTGCTTCTTTCCTCATTTCTGTTTCTGTTGGACTTTGATTATGCATCTCAAACATGAATTTTTCATGTATACAACCTTTGTTTTCCCTCCATGACATTAGAACTAGAGCGATGTGTATTTAAACAGTAGGATAATGAAATATACTACAACTATAATATATATGAGTCCTGTCACAATAATGAAATTTGAGTTCATGAGTCATGTTCAGACAAATAATTGCTGTTCATGATATTTTTGTCTTTACTATTAAGTTAAAACATTTAATTTATTGAAATATTATTGAAATATGAAATTAGTGGACACTTTTTTGCTAACTGCCAAATGGTGTTATTAGTTTTAGTTGTATAAATCATACATTCTCTGATTCCAACCTCATTAATGTGATTATTAACTGGTTTATTTCCTCTTTTATGACACTAAGCTGAGCCATTTATTGACTCACATACAAAATTAAATATGTTTATGTTGGTAGCACTCATTCTTCATTGAACCTATTGAGATATAATAAGATGCTGTTGTTAAAATGTGGAAGTAATGATAAATGTTATTTCTGTTGTTGAACCAGCTGGTTTTAGACATGGAACTGAACTTCACCTTCAGAGGTGGACTTTAAAGTCTCATATCAGCAGTGAGTCAGTGGTTCATGTCCAGGTCTTTTCTTCATCCTTCAGTTGGTCTGTGTGATTCAAGTTTTCGGGAGTTTTATTCTCCTGAGTATTGAGCATGTGAGGATGGAGACTGTGGATCAGACCCGGTCTGGAAACACCAGGGGTCTCACATGCACCTGAGGAAAAAGAACTGAGGGCAGCCTTCCTTTATTTCTTCTATTTCTTCTCCTCCTCCTTCTTCTTCTTCTTCTTCTTCTTCTTCCACCACCTCCTCCTTCTTCCTCTTCTTCTTCTACTACCTTCTCTTCCTCTTTTTCTTCCTCCTCCTTCTTTTTCTTCTCCTCCTCCTCCTTCTTCCTCTTCTTTTTATCCACCTCCACCTCCTCGTCCTCCTCCTTCCTCCGCCTTCTTCTTTTTCTCCTCCTCCTCCTTCTTCTTTTTATCCTCCTCCTCCTTCTTCCTCCTCTTTTTCTTCCTCCTCCTCTTCCTCCTCCGCCTTCTTCTTTTTCTGCTCCTTCTCCTCCTCCTCCTTCTTCCTCTTCCTTTTATCCACCTCCTCGTCCTCCTCCTTCCTCCGCCTTCTTCTTTTTCTGCTCCTCCTCCTCCTCCTCCTCCTTCTTCTTTTTATCCTCCTCCTCCTTCTTCCTCCTCTTTTTCTTCCTCCTCCTCTTCCTCCTCCTTCTCCTTCTTCCTCCTCCTCCTCCTTCTTTGCTTCTATTGTTTATTTGTTGAATCAACTCCAGTCCTGTCCCTGGGGGTTCCTCGTGGTCAGCTGCAGGAGTTTGGTTTATTTTTGGTTCATATCATGAGTGTATACACGTAGACGGATCCTTCTGCTTCTCTGCTGCTCATCCATCATTTCACCGTAGCGTCCCTGTGGAAAACATCCACTCTCCTTTCCTCTCCATCCCTTCCTCTTCTTTTTTCCCTATTTGTTTGATCCTCTCCTCATCGCTGCTCTGTTGTCACTTCCTAGCAGCAGGTGCATTCTTTTGAAGGGTTTTTCTTTTTCCCATCATGCCGTGGGGCCTCCCCTTACCCCATGAAGCTGCTTTCCTCCACCTGTAAAACCATCATGTTTTGGTTCCGCTCCAGCTGTTTGGTGTCGGTTCATGGCGTTAACAGTGTTCTGAACCGTCCGCCCAGTGGGGATTAAACCCACAGAACCCACACCATCCACTCCCACTGGTGTCTGTGGACCCGTCCTCTGTCTGTGGGTGTGATCACACATGCAGCCGCAAATAGAAAACACTCAGCAGGATGGCACTCATTTCTAACAGAAGGGTGACAATAGGACGCTCCCAACATCACAGGTGTGAAAATGTGAAAATAAAGTCAACATCCACAGGGGAATGAAAGACTATGAAGACTGCTGCTGAAACTGTTTTATAGACTTTTAAACAGATTTGTACTGTATGCACACAGCACTTTTTATATTTGATAAACCGTATTTATTATTTTTTAATAATTTTTTGAGATCGAATCCACATTAACATTTTACTACATGTTATTGGTCGCTGGTGCCTTTTTAGGTCTTTGAGGGATAATAAAAGCTAAAATAGGAACTGATATGATAAGATACTCAACAAGCAACGGTAATATTTATCATTTCTCTGCAGCTTTTGTTTTATTGCACTTTAATGGGGATTGGGTGTTGATTTTACTGAGTTTTATGCTATTTAATTTAATTACTACCATCTACTTCTGAGACTTTATTTCTCTAAGATGCTCTTTTTATATTTTATACTCTATCTATCTACCCATCCATCCATCCATCCATCCATCCATCCATCCATCCATCCATCCATCCATCCATCCTCCCGTCGAGGTAAAGCGCCGGCTTGTGATTCTGAGCTAAAATAAAGTTGAACTGAATCTCTACCTCTTAAACGATGATGTGAGCAGTACTTGATCCTCTCCGCCTGTACTTGATCCTGTATCAGGGTTTTCATGGTTTTCTTTAAAGTACTCTGTGGAGGAGGTGGTCCACATTGACCTGGACCTGATCCATAATCACTGCAGTGAAGAAGTGAAAGCCCAGAAATGAAACAGTCTCACTTGAAACCAGCAGCTCAAAGATCAGTTCACACATTTGTTCTCATTCATTTCATCTGTACTTTTTTTAATCTTTTTTTTAATGAGCTGCTCTGAGAACCTTCTTACCCATGATCCCTCAGCCTTCAATCACAGAAATACATTAAAAAGCCTCTGTCTATTAGCATTTAAACTCTATTTCCATAGATGTGGTTAATACACATATGGGTTCATGGAAGCTGCACAATATTAAAAAATGCACTCAGTTTTGCGCATTTTTTCACTCGATTGAGATGTTTTTTGCTGTTTTCGGATGCGTAAGTGCACATATGTTTAGTAAAGATGCAGTGATCAGGTGTTTGTTCAGATATTCTGCGCAAGTCTGAAAACATGTCTGGTTTCACAAATCATGAAGAGACCAAATTACACTATATGGACAAAAGTATGTGGACACATTGAATTCAGGTGTTTCTTTTCTAACAGGGGTCTGAGATACAAAACAATAATGACTAATGTCATAATATAGTTTTATAGTGGGATAAATATCATTACATTGGTTATTTTGGGTTAAATTGTTATCTTTGCTTCCAAAATACATCAGAGATGGTTTTGACTTAATTTCTCTCAACATTGATGTTTTTTTTTATCCATGACTATGATATTTAAAATTCTACCTCTAAATTTCTAAACTATTTTTCATGTACCAACTGTAAACAATAATTTTCTACCATTAAACTTTAAGGAAATATTGATGTTTATAAACTATATGGACAAAAATACTGGGAGACATCATGTCTACAGCTGTAAGATGTCCTGTTGATGAGGATTGGAGATAAAAACATAAAGATATAAGATAAGGTATAAACTAACCAATGAAATGATATTTATCCCAAGATAAAACTATGTTCTGACATTTGTCATTATTGTTTTGTATCCCAGACCCCTGTTGGAAAAGAAACACCTGAATTCAATGTGTCCACATACTTTTGTCCACATAGTGTATCTTTCTGTCTTTACAGCCATTTTTCATAAAATAGCACTAGAATGCTACTTCTTCATTGTTTATTACAGCCATATGTAACATAACCCCCAGCGCCACCTTCTGAGGACATTAAACAGGTTAGTTCATGTCATTTACATGTTCATTAAGTGAGAAGGTCACTTGGAAAAATGGCTTTTCATTTTACGATTGCAAGTCATTGATGTGATTCTTCTTTCCTTTCCTTTGTTGCCGTTTCTTTCTGTGGTTTTTCCTCCTCCTGTTAATCCTATGACCCAGACAGAACCTCTGCAGAATATCAACGTCCCTTTAATACCATCACTCTGATTCTCCAGAGAGCTACAGATGGAGAATAATACGTTGGTGCGATGGAGCTCAAGGCAGATCGAGGTGTTGATAGTGTGGGTTTGGGAAATGAAATGAAAGAATCGGCAGCCGTGCATGTACGTGCACTGCATTTTAACTCTTATATCGACATTGTGCTTTATTTGTTTATTCTATTTTCATTCTTCTGAGAGGGAAAAACTGCATAATATGGATTCAGTCGAAGAATATCAATCAGATGCTCGCATGTTGAGGACTGTCGGTGTTTTCGTCCCCATGCGTTGGACGAATCGGTCTTTTTGAGCTGTCGATGTCGTCCTTCGGCTGTATCTGTCCACGGAAAAAAAGGATGGAAAAAAGAGGGTAAAAAAGTTACAGTTGTAACCGGTTTTGAAAAGCTGGATTGTAATTCCGATGACAGAAAAAACTCCTCATTACTTACCAAAGGCCATCAGTCACTGGGCGTTCATGTTGTGTTCAAGTGCTGCTTGTAAATCTCTAAATCTCCTCATAAACATTAGAACATTAGCAGGTTATTTTACATCTTTATATGAATATGTAGACCTGTGTTCATTATGTTAACGGGTGTGGACCAACTACACGGTGGAATAACAGACATAACATATGTCATTTCACCAGATCAACCAATAGGAAAATTGTATTTTATTCAGTTCCTGTAACCGGTGTTCAACCTGTAGAGGGCAGACTAAGTAGGAACCTTTGCTGTGATAGTATTTCAGGAAATTTCATGTGCTTTTAGAATATTTTTTTCCAGATAGATAGATTTAACTGCCAGGTCTAGGATTGAGTATGATTTTGTTTGTTTCCCATTTTCTCTTTATTCCAAAATAGTAAAAATAGGTTTTGTTTTATGTTTGTGTTCTGATGATAAATACATTTAATTTGCTCAATTTGAGTTCTTCTGTGCTTCTCTTCAGCTCCTCTCCAGCTGTAACAGTGTACAGAACTATCAGATATTAGCCTGGAAAACAGTAAAATACAGATTCCAATGATTCCAAAACTAACTGTGCATAGATACACAAGCTTTGAGTTTCCCATTTATGGACTTTATTTATGTGTATTAGGTGTATTAATTGTTACCAAAGCATATTTTCATACAACATAGTTGCATTTTTGTGTTTATTATAATTTTGATCCATGTGAGAGAATTTAATTTTCACCCATCAGACCCATTGTCAGACATTGATGAAGGGATCAATAAACGTAGAAGTACATTTTTTTAACATCTCCCTCTTTTCCGGCTGCTCCTGTGCCTCTGAATGGCTGGTGTTTATCATTAATGGTTACAGTCAGTCCCTGGTCATAGTTAAAGCCCAACAGAGAGGATGTAAGGGTTTGATGGTGTTGCTGATGACCTGAAATTTCCTCTTCAACATCAATGTTAATTCCAAACCCATGTGCATTGAAGTTCATTGTTGACCCCTGTAGAATCATCTGGAGCTGGTAAACAGGAAGACAGAAGCAAATAGACACATTTACACTGCAGAGGCTCACTTTATAAAGAGTATTTATTTCACACTGACCTAGAAATAAAATGATTTGCGAAGAGAACGTAGACGTATGCAGCACAGATCAGCTCTACGTGTCTTCCTCAGGTCTCCTCTTCAGGCTGCAGACTTTAACCTCAGGTTTTTTTCCACTCGCCTCCTATCGATCGCTGCGTTCAAGTGCTTCTGCTTCACTTCCAATCTCCTCCACTCTGCAGAGATAACAAAGCTGCTCTCCAAATATTAGGCTGACTGTCTGTCTGCTACTCTGCTGTTCGCTCACTAATGAGACGGGTCGTGTTTGAGTAAATGCGATCAATATTCAGCACATGGAGTCCTGCTGCAGCCGACAGATCTCTATCCAGAGCAAAAGGAGTTTCCATTTTGTGTCGTCCACCCTGAGCTGAACCGTCGTCTTCGTCCGCGTCTCAGCATCATTAGTTTCAGTTTGAACTCCAGAGATCGGCCTTTGTAGTGTCAGGAGGCTGCAGGTTGTGGTTAATTTTATTGGTTGTCTGAAGTCGCACACAGGAAGTGATGTCATCCGTCGTCCGTCCCGTCGAGGGGTTTCTTCCTTCTGTTCTTTGCGGTTTCTTCTCCTCGTCTGAGAATCACTTCGCTGAAAATGATCGATGCCAGCTCTGTCACTCAGAGCTTCGTCTGATTGGTGGAGAAAGTGGATGAGACTGATAAAATATTAAAAGGTGGAGGCCGGCGTCTGCGCTGAACCCCACAGCGCCGTGACATGAGCTATCGAACCCAGGCTTTTATCACCAAGGTGGAGGAGATGCAGCATTGATTTGGAGTTTATTTTTACTGCCCTTTTTTATGTCAGAGACACTTAGGCTCTTTGGTGAAGGTCCTTTCAAACCCCCCCTGAATATTAACGCTTCTGCACTGGGGATTGATAACATTTAACAGATCTGAACCCTTATGGATCCCTTTATAGAAGGGCTGTTTGGTGGGAAATGAAGAATTAGATAAGTGCATTTACTGCTTATTTCACACAGTGCTGAAAAAAAGAGATGGTACATTATATGGACAAAAGTATTGGGACACGTTGAATTCAGGAGTTTGTTGTCTAACAGGGGTCTGGGCGACAAAATCACCAATTAGCCATCTACTTTCTTCACATCTCACTTAAGAAGAGTTAGTTAAAGAGGAATATTCACCATAAAAATGTAATTGTTAGAATATAGGAAAGAATTTTCAGAAAAATAAATAACTAATAAGTAGCTTGATAAATGATAGTGGTTGTAGGTTTCTGTTTTTACGTTCAGTTATTGATGTCTTTGCTGAAAAAGTCACTTTATAAATAAATTATAGTAAAAAAAGGTAATTCACCTGAAATCCATTAAAAAATTAAGCCTGTTTGGAAAATGTCACAGAATATGAGGGATTCATTAAATATATGACTAATACAAAAGCAAATGGACACAATTAAATGCTCGCGTAATGCAACATAAGTGACAGTATCTTCAGCCTAAAAGTAAAACTTTAGTTAATCATATATTTTACTGAAAAAGTCATTTATTCTGCAGTTTCCTCTGTTTCTGATATAATAACCCTCAACTTTAATAATTAATCTACATAATAAGTTAATATAATATAGGAAAATACATAATTTACACTGAAAAACACAAAATTCTGTGGATAATATTATAATAAATCATGTAGGAAAGGTTAAATACAGAGAAAAATTAATTTGGGATTGGGATTCCTTTTGGGTTAATACCATCATGATTGGAATTAAACTTGCTGAATCCTGCAGACGTGGATCCTAAATGCTCTCAGTCACATCCCTAAATAAATCTGAGCCTGGGTCGCGTCCTTGTGGAATCCCATTCAGCGCTGAACGTAGTAGTGTCGTGTTGTGTTTGTGTGTATTCGAGAGGGTGAATGAATGACGCCGCCTCAGGACAACAGCCAACAACGAGCCGGGCATCCTGGAAACCTCATCGTCTCTATGAATAATGAAACAAGCATCGTAAAAAAAAAATAAAATAAAAAAAAAGCCCTGCCCTCATCGGCCCAGCGTTGTGCCTGGCTGCTGGTCCATTATATATTTATTAAATGATCTCTTTATGTGCGTCTGTTGCATCAAGGCCGTGTCTTTGTATTGGGCCAAGGTGCTGCTATTGGGAACCTGAAGGAATGGAACCATTTGTTTGGGTTTTTTCTTTTTAATTATTTCCCTCCTCATCTGCGGCGTCTGCAGGTGCACAGCCGACGCAATGAAATCTGCACTTTTCAGATAAAGAATATGAGGATGCAGCAGATGTTATTGGTCTGACACTAACGGCAGCAGTTTTATGTATTCAATCTGTATCTGTACGCACTGGGATGACGGTAAATAATAGATTTGTCTTCAGGTCATGCCCCATAGACGTGAACATTTTACACATTGTTTGCAGTGGATTAGAATAACCTAGGTAAAGGTTTATACACTATGTGGCTAAAAGTATGTGGACACGTTGAATCCAGGTGTTTCTGTTCTAACAGGGGTCTGGGATACAAAATAATAATGACTAATGTCATTATATAGTTTTATATTTGGATAAATATCATTGCATTGGTTAGTTTGGTTTAAATTGTTATCTTTGTTTCCAAAATGCCTCAGAGATGGTTTTTACTTAATTTCTCTCAACATTGATTTATTTTATTTTGGTTTTTTTTTTATCTATGACTCTGATTTTAAATGTTCTACCTCTACATTTCTAAAATATTTTTCATGCTCTGACTGTAAATAATAATTTTACACCAGAACTAATCATCTACTTACTTCACATCTCACTGGTGAAGAAAAATCTCTCAGTAAACTTTAAGGAAATATTGATGTTTATAAACTACATGGACATAATTATTGGGACACATCATGTCTACATCATGTCATCACGTGTAAGATGTCCTGTTGATGATGATTTGAGATAAAAACATCAGTATTTCCTCAAAGTTTAATGGGAGATTTTTCTTTAGTTCATCATTGTTTTTTATCCCAGACTCCTGTTAGAAAAGAATCACCTGAATTCCTTATACTTTTGTCCATATAGTGTATCTGTAAGGGTTGAGATGAGGGTAAATAATAGATTTGTCTTCAGGTTATGCCCCGTAGACGTGAATATTTTCCACCTTGTTTTGCAGTGAATTAGATTAACCCGGGTATGAAGGAAATGCAGAGACCCGTCCCCTTATCGGGCTGACCTGCCCTTTCACAGCTCAGACTCAGGCGTCGACAGCAGAAGATCAGCGTCCGTGGCCTCATGTTTTCACAGAAGCAGAGATGATAAAATGTCAGACTGTGAATGTCAGGTCACATGGGCAGCTCAGTCTGACACTACGTTCACAATGCAAGTAAAAGGGACTTTTTTCCCAAATGCGACTCATATCTGATTTTTTTTATGACAGTCCGAACAGCACAAATCCAATTTTTATCTCATCACCATCATCGTCATTTTCATCATCTTCATCATCTTCATCAGCAATTTCTTCAAGCATCTTCTCTGACTAAAGTACTGGTCGGATTCATTGCAAATTTTATACAGTATGTATCTTCCTTGGGACAGTGTCTATAAAGTTTGCTCACACTTTTGAGAAATTTCCATTTTTGCCAAATTTTTGAAATATTAGAAATTTGCATTTACTTCTAATGGTCCATATTTTCATGGTTTATTACTTGTAAATGGTTCCAGATACCAATATAGTTCCTATTGATCACTGATAGAAGTCATATATGGACTTTGACTTCTATTGGGAAGTGGGTGGTACAGTTCCACAGGACTGGAACATAGAACAGAACCTGGCAACCTCACACATCCAAATGGGGATTGGTTCAATAGAACAGGACACTGACATACAGGGACACTGGTCCTATTTTTATTATGGTCATGCAAATGGACTCACTGACAATGCTCTGATCTCAGTGAGGACACATTAAAACACTGGGCAGGATTGTGATTGTGTATTAACTGGATTACTGTTCAAATACAGATACACGTCATTGTCAACACACTTCCTCCTTTTCTGCACAGATCTTATTTCAGTCTGAATCTCTTCTATTGTCTGAGGAAGAGCTGCAGAAACACCATATCATAGGTGACACCAGCTGCTTTTTTCCACCTGCCAGCATTGATATTCAGCAGTAATGATGCACAAGTTCCACACTTTCCAACTCATTTCTTATTCCCTGGTGTTACTGCCATCGAACACTGCCACTGGAGGAACTGGAATCATGAATAAAACCCCCAGTGTCTGTGGGAAAGCTGTAGGAATCGGATAAAACCCAGGTTTAGTGTCACATAGAACAGAAAACCCAAATTACACTTGATCTCATGATTTGAGATATTAGACCAGATATTTTTCTTCAACTGGACAGACAAGTGTCTTGTTGTTTTCATCCTGTTGAATCGTTCACTCATAATTTTAAACCACACATAACTGTCAAATATCACTCGGGACCAAAAATGAGACTTGAACCTGGAAAGAAATTATGGAACTATCTTCTGATTTTGTTTTTTTTCCCCTTGTAATAAGGGCAGCCTTTCCCTGATTTCAGATTTATGCAATTTCTTTTGTGAATACAGTGAACTCCAATAGGGTGTATATGAAGTATTCCTACGTTCAAATATTGAAAATAATGTAAAATTATCATGAGAGTGTTTAGAATAAAGATTCTGCCGAAGATTGTAAAGATTGAGATACGAAGTGAAATTATTTCCAGTGACGGCCCGGGGGATTTAGACCAGCTGGGATGAGAACCATGAAGAAACAACTTTTACAGTCAAAGAAAACAAGTAATACAAATACAGTAAAGGCCATTGTTTTCTCCACTGGACTCAGCTGTAAATGTAACGAATAGAAATGGATGGTTAAGTGTCAGCATTTCTTCTACACGGGTGAGTTTGATTTTGAGGCTTATGAAGGTATAAAGTTATTATGGGATGTAATTATCTTTGCTAAGTTTCTGTTTGTTGATCCACGGTTCAGACTAAATGGTGACAGATCTTTAGTTCAGCTATTGGCAACACAAACCGACAGAAAACAGAGGTCATTAGTGGTTTTACTGTAGCTGTTTTCAGTCTTAAAACAGAGCTAAGCTAATGGAGTTAAGCTAACAGAGCTATAATGTAAACTATCAGCTGATGCAGCATGTGAAGATTATAAGACACTGTATTATTTTGATCAACTGTAAGTTTTAGGTTTTTATAAGAAAACTTGATGATTCCATAACACAGATGTGTGGAAACAATGAGCTTTATACTTTATTCAGTGACTGATCCAGTCTGTCGATACAAAGGGTTGAGTCGTTGGTGGTTTTGGTACCAGACTGACCCCTGCTGGTCAGAGTGTGGATCATCAACACCACATAGAACCACTAATGTCAAAAAAGTGATTATTTTTGCTGCTTTTCCTGTTTCCGCTGACCTTCAAGGAGACAGTCAGAGAAAAATCACCATTTTCGAGTTCAGCGCACCCAAGAGAAGAGCTGCTGGGTCACTGTTTCCCTCAGATCCAGTCTGTCATTTGTCTTGGTGTAAAACGGAGGTTGGCGATTGGATTTCTGAGTGGTTTAGTTCCTTTGTTTCTCTAGTTTCTCCTTCATTTGACAGCCTGTTCTCCCATCTTATTAATTGTGGGTTTTCATGGCTGACATGTCGACACATTCCGTCTCCAGCTGCGTTCTGAGTGTGGATCCATGCGTGGGCTGCTGATTGTGTGTTTGCGGTGATGTGCTGTTAACGTTCTCCTCAGGGCTTCGACGCCTGTGACCCATCTTGATGTCAAACCCAGTCCTCTGTTTTCAGAGCTCGTTGTGGGGGGTATTTGCTGCTGCTGCTGCTGGTGGTGGTGGGGTCTCAGAGCAGGTGGTACACCTCAGGGCACAGCACTGCATGTCTGTAATAATTTGGGAGTGGAACCCATTGCTTATTCGTTCACAGCAGAGGAGGAAGAGGCAGAACAATCCATGGATCTGTGCACTAAATAACAAAGAGGATGTTTCCAGCGGAGGATGGTTTCTTTCAATTGGAGGCTGAGTGTCAACTGCCCACAGTCAAACTGGGATTATTTCTTTCACTCAGTTAACAAGCACAACAAAAAGCAGACTGACAGTATCTGATCTTCAGCCTCCACAGTATGTTCCTGTCTTTTGTCTTCCAATAATGCAGGAAAAAGTGGATGATTCACTGTCACTCAGTGTAAAGGTCCATTTTATGTGCAGACTCTGTGTAATGTTTCAGATAATAATTCTCATTGTGTTAATGTTGGCGCTCACAGAATTTTTTTAAACTACTTTTTTACTAAACCTTTATTTGACCAGATAGAGTCGCATTGAGATCAAGATCTCTATTACATAAAATTTTAATTTAAATGGTCAGACAATATCTACACCAGGTCCTCAGAACCGTGTAACCTCTGACCTCTGACCTGGCTAAAGACATATTAAGTGTAAAGGGAAGTCACACTAAATACGACCACTTTGGTTTATAGAAGCTGTTTTTACCCTGAAACTGTAGTTTTTCCTGCTGTTCATACTTCACATGTATCAGATTGGCTCTAAATACAGAGACAAATACATCTGTGTGGACATGAGAACTGTACTTAATCAATAAACAGAATGTTGGACTTGCGCACAGTGCTGTAGATACACTATATGGACAAAAGTATGTGGACACCTTGAATTCAGGTGTTTCTTTTCTAACAGGGGTATGGGATACAAAACAATAATGACAAATGTCATAATATAGTTTTATATTGGGATAAATATCATTGCATTGGTTAGTTTGGTTTACATTGTTATCTTTGTTTCCAAAATGCCTCAGAGATGATTTTACTTTAACATTGATTTTTTTTTTTTATCCATGACTATGATTTTAAATATTCTGCCTCTAAATTTCTAAAATATTTTTCGTGCTCTGACTATAAATGATAATTTTCTACCACGACTAACCATCTACTTTCCTCACATCTCACTGAGGAAGAAAAATCTCCCATTAAACTTTAAGGAAATATTGATGTTTCTAAACTACATGTACATAAATATTGTGACACATCGTGTCTACAGCTGTAAGATGTCCTGTTCATGAGGATCTGAGATAAAAACATCAATATTTCCTTAAAACACTTAAATTCAATGTGTCTGAATACTTTTCTCTATATAGTGTATATTGATTAAGAGGAGGGAGAACATCCCTTTCTTCTGTCTACATTAATGGAGTTGTGGTTTAAAGTGCTGCTCTTGTGTTCTGCAGTGTGTGCTGTGTGTTTTTTCCTTCTTAGAGGCGTATTCCTTATACATCCTTGTGCTCTATCAAAGGTTCTTTACGAGACCCCGACGAGGCGGCAGTCCCAAGTGAAATCACTCAGCTCCTGCTTCTTAATCTCCCATTCGTCATCCATCACGTGGATAGGGCTGTCAGGGTGCTCCCTCCCCCTTTACTCCCCCCCCCC
>JAPQRQ010000018.1:2373385-2390206 GCA_037367365.1 Apogon talboti | reverse complement strand
GCTCTGTTAGCTTAGCTCTATTTTTAGACAGAAAACAGCCACAATACCCCAGCCACCATCTTCTCTGCTTTCACTGTTAACCTTTTTCTGTGTGCTACCTTATACTTGTAGTCACCTTTACAAACAACATCCAGCTGTTATTTCTATATCAAATGTTTGTATGATTCATATCTTCCATGTAAAGTGTAACTGCAAACACATGTAATAAGCAAATTACGTCTACATTTAGCAAAAAAAACAACATGCACGGTGCAATACATCCAGTAATATGCACAACCTGCAAGTATTTACAGACACAGAACACAAAGAACCGACTCAAAATATCACCGTGTCTTATAATGTTCATATGCTGCCTCAGCTGACAGTTTACATTATAGCTCTCATTATAGCTTAGCTCTGTTAGCTTAGCTCTGTGATTTTCATTTATTATCTCACAGGCCAATTGACCATCAGCTATTGTGAAGGTGCTTCGTCTGTCGTTATCATCGTCACCTTCGTTAGTAATTTATTCATCATCTTCTCCGACAAAACTACTGATTCATTTAAAATTTTATATGTATCTTCCTTGGGACAATGTCAACAAAGTTTGTTCACAGTTTTGAGAAATTTTGACTTTTGATGAATTTTCAAAATATTAAAAATGTGCATTTCCCTCTAATGGTCCATATGTTGATGGTTTATAACATGTAAATGGTTAGAGATACCATGATAGTTCCTATTGATCACTGATAGAAGTCATATATGGACTTTGATTGAATTAGTTGAGTTCTCCTCCAGTGAAAGTACCACCCACTTCTATTGGAGATTGATCTAACATAGAACAGAACCTGATGCTGAGATACAGGGACATTGGTCCTATTTCTTATGTTTAAGAGGTAAAATCAGACACACAGCTTGCTCCTTCATCTTCTTCTCCTCCTCCTCCTCCTTCTTCTTCTTCTTCATCATCTTCTCCTCCTCCTCCTCCTCCTCCTTCTTCATCATCTTCTTCTCCTCCTCCTCCTTCTCCTTCATCTTCTCTTTTCTTCTCCTCTTCTTCTCCTTCCTCTTCTTCTCCTTCTTCCTCTTCTTCTTCTAATTCTTCTCCTTCTTCTTCATCATCTTCTCCTCCTCCTCCTCCTCCTTCATCATCTTCTTCTCCTCCTCCTTCTTCTCCTTCATCTTCTCGTTTCTTCTCCTCTTCTTCTCCTTCCTCTTCTTCTCCTTCTTCTCCTCCTTTCTCTTCTTCTCCTTCTTCCTCTTCTTCTTCTAATTCTTCTCCTTCTTCTTCTTCCTCTTCTCCTTCTTCTTCCTTTCTGTTCTGACCTAGTTTAACTTCATGTTAGTGTTATGCAGAGTTCTTCAAACTGAGCGTGTTTGCCAGTACAGTATATTCCGTTTGAGCGGTGCTGAAATAGCTCCTGTCACCTCTCAGTGGGCCGGGGCTTTATATAGCCTGTGTTAGTGTTCACAGTATAAACTCATTACCCTGCATTAGACCCAGAGCCGGGACCGCCCAGCGAGAGGCCCAAGAAAAGAGGGAGGCTGTTGTCTGTTTAATGGTGACAAATGAACTGAGGCTAACGCTGTGAGCGGCCCGTCACATATTCACCCTGATGTGTTGCTCTGTTGGACATGCAGACAGTAGCCGCAGCTCTGGAAATGTTTGTGTTGCAACGTCAAATTGTGCTGAGACCGATGCTTCTTTTCCAGCAGCTCTCCATCTTCAGATTATTGAGCAGATGAGACACTTTGTCTACAGTCTGATTTTATTACATTCACAAAACAAAGACAGGACATAAAAAGGTCTAATCCTCACATTAACACACTGTAGTCACTTAAAATTGCTCATTTTTGTCCGAAAATTTGTGAAACAGTCCTTGATTAACCCTTAAAAACCCACAGCTGTTTTTGTCAAGACTGCCAAATGATTTTTCTTTTGTATTTCCAAAGTGCTTTATCACCATTTATCCAAATATTATCCTCTACATTTTTCAGTGTAAATCATGTGTTTTCCTATATCCTCCTGAGACCCAGGAAAGTAAAGGTTTTGGCTTTTTTATGTTAGATAATTGTCTTGATTGGAAACAACATAATTCAACAGTTTTTTCAGATCAATTTTTATGACAGCCTTTTTGTTTTGTTTTTTGCTTTTTTAAGTAAAGCTGTGAAACTCTTGTCCCCTACAGAGGACAAACGTGCATTTCTGAGTCTCAACAGGATATTTAATTTACTGTTCATGTAGATCTCCATTAAAGCTCTGAGTAAATTCTCCAGGTTATTATAGGCAGGTATTATATTAGAACAGAGATAACTGAATAAAAAGTGACTTTTTCAGTAAAATATATCATTAACCGAACTTAAAACAAGTGTCTCCAACCACTGACAGGGCTAATATTATCACATTTGTGGTGGAATGTATTACAGACCTGTACGTGGCAGTAAAGTATGTCCCCAGATGTGTCTCGAGTCATCACTCCTAATCAGGTTCCACTTCCCAACTCTATATAGTAATAATAAAGAAGCTAATCTAAAGCCTAAAATATGCTGTGACTTAATCAATACACACAATGAGTCTTTAGTGATGATTGAATATTTCATCACTTTAATCTCTACCAGAATATGACACCTGTGTATGTTCTGTTCCAAATTGTGTTCTTGGTTTAATGTGGACAAGGTACAATTACACTATGCCTATAAATAATGACAACTTTCTGTTTTAGTACAAAAACATAATTTTAAATGATGAAAATATTTGCATTTACAAACTGTCCTTTAACAATAAAATGTGAATAACATAAACAAATATGAGCAACATGAAATTTCAAACAGAATTAAGTGCAATTTTAAAAATATTCTGCCTGTTATAATAAACGTTCTGTTCCTTTGTCAATCTGATCTGTAATGCACATGTATAAATGATAAGTTCAGGCATAATATTCTTAAAATTTCACTTATTTTTGTTTAAGTTTCAGTTTTTTTCAGGTTATTCACATCTTTTTCTTGGATAGTTTGTAAATGTAATTGAGTTGTCATTATTTATAGGTTGTCATGTTATTATTTTACCGGTCTGCCCCCCAAATTGGGCTGAATGTGGACCTGAAAGAAAATGAGTTTACACCCCTGTTTTAGACCTATATATGAAGCAACAAATAGTATATTGTTTTAATAATAAAAACACTATCAAACTTAAGGTGTTTATCCAGATACCTCTCATCTCTATTCACTTGTCCATCAACAGCTCAGATGTGTTTTTGCCTGAAACACTGCAGCCGACTGTTTAAGTAGTAAAACCATGATGGTGATAATGATATTTGCATAACAGTAGAGGATTAGAAATGCATATAATTTGCATTTTCTTTTGCATATTATTGTGAAATCCAGTTAAAATTCGTGATGCATTTTGATGAAAACGTACCTATAGTCTTTACCAGTTGAATTACAGACCCTCAGTGAGAAACCTGTAAAAACATTATACATTGTATAGTATTGTACTGTACATTGTGGGCTTTGTTGAAACTAAAAAAGCTATCAAACTTTAGGTTTTCATCCAGTTACCTCTCATCTTGATCTGTTCCTCAGTCAACAGCTCAGGTGTGTGTTTGCCTGAAACACTGCAGCCGACTGTTTAAGTAGTAAAACCATGATGGTGATGGTGACAATGATATTTGCATAACGGTAGTGAATTAGAAATACATATAATTTGCAGTTTTTTGCATATTATTGTAAAATCCAGTTAAAATTTGTCATGCGTTTTGATGAATGCATAAGTAGAATTCCAGACCATTAGTGAGAATGTTGTAAAAACACAGTCTCATTCTGACCCTCGAGTACAGTGAATGCATCATCTTCTCATGCACAGATGACTCCATATCTGTGTCTGTGTTTACTTTTCTGTTGGAGTTGCAGCTCTTACTCTGAGCCACAGGTAGGATGGATGTTATTGGTCGACCACTCTGTCTGCACCTCTTACCCTGGTTGTTCATTTGTTGAAGCCCCTCCCCCTGTCAGAACTCCACACTCCTCCTCCTCCTCCTCCTCTGCTCCATGACGGGCTCCTCACAGTTTGCTTTGGGACTCTCATCTCCTCTCCTCTCCTCTCCTCTTCCCTCCTCTCCTGTCCTCCTCTTTTCTCTCATTCTCCTGGACTTCTGCAGCACCCATGAGGTTTGTCACTCTGAACATGGACGTCAGTTTCCAGCTCACATTCCAGGCTGATCTCTTGAGCTTTGAGGCAGTGTTTGCAGCTAAGGTTACTCTTTCTGCTGTGTGTGTTTGTTGTCATTGGTTTGTAGGACTACAACAACTATGGCTCAGTGACTCCGATCACCTCTTACCCTGAGGTTTTTAGGTTTGTGAACTGATCTGAGATGCACTTTGCTGTGATTTCCTGATGCATACTGTGACTTTAGTGCTGCTTCTGCTATTTGGTTGTTTATTTGAACTCTGTTGGTGCAGATACAGACACCTGCAGCCTCCTTTGTGTGTGTGTGTGTGTGTGTGTGTGTGTATGTGTGTGTAGATCTGTTGTGTGTCAATGGCTCTGACACCAGAATGGACTCATGGCTGTACAGTAGTGAACACAGCCTGAGTCTTCTCCAGCGTTCCAGTGTTAACACAAGATGACAGAGTCTGGGTGTCTGTCGGCTGACACACACTGCAGAGCTGTGTGTGTGTGTGTGTGTGTGTGTGTGTGTGTGTGTATACACAGCGTGGTGTTAGCTCATGTATTTCAGTGTGTTTGTGTGGCCGCTTGAATGAATAGCCTTCTGATGAGCTGTGGCCGCTCTGTTTGAGTGTACTCATGTGGAGATACTTTAAAAAGTTTCACTCTGGACACAAAAGCCCGCTGTCCCTCTAACTTTTGGGAGCACAATGATGAAGGGAGGGAGGCAGGAGGTAGGAGTAAGAATACACCTGCAGGCTCCAACCCGTCAGCTGAGGGGAACTGGACCCGGGGTTGACAAGAATCTCATATCCTGATATCATTTATATAACACATGTCATAACACAAGACATGTATCTGTAAAGGGATGCAAACCGTGTACGGGAAAGAAAACTGTCAGCATATAATGGAAGGTCTGAAGTTTAACCAAAGATGATAAGAAAAATGTCTAGTGTATTTGTTGTGCATGTTACTGTATAATAACTATGAGCTCAGGCCTGTTGGGCTGTTATGTGAATGGAAGGTCTGAAATTTGACCAAAGATGATGAGAAAAATGTCTTATAGAGTTAGAACTTTGTCTTCATCAAACTTGCACATACCCTGACTGTGCATGGAATGGTTTTTTTTGTGTTTTTCAGTGCATTTTAGTATATTTTTAATATGTTTTAATACATTTTAGTATATTTTAGTGTATTTTAGTGTATATTTTAACGCATTCTAGTGTATCTGTTGTGTATTTTTATGTATGTCAGTGTATTTTAGTGCATTGTAGTGTTGTTATACTGACTTTAGCTCAGCTGTCGAGTCTGACGTTCACACACTTGTTTATTAATTAATGCGTATTTTTTCTGCAGTCGTTGTGTTTACATTAACCAGACCATCAGAGGATTATGTCATGACGTTTGCAGGAGATTCATTCCAATAACCAGAGGAACTTAGCCTCATTAGCTGATGTTAGCTTTAATATATATTGAATTCTGTGGTCTGTCTGCTAGTCGCTAATTAGCTTAGATAGACGTTATGAGTGTGTTTGTACATTTATAATGTTATCAACACAACTGTATGTGTTAACATTTATTAAGGATCTGAAATGACCTGATGGGGTTTAATATGACACTGGTAGTGGATGTGGGCGTGTGCGTTTTCAGTTTGTTCTTCAACTCCACCCATTTCTTTCCATTAAACCACCGAGGTGGCCATGTTGGTTTAATGGAAACAAGTGAGTGTTGTGTTGTTGTTTGTTTGTTTGTTTATTGTTTGTTTCGAGCAGAAGAAAACAATCTTTTTTTACGTGCAAGGAACCAATAACAGCACACTGTTCAGAGCACACAAAGTGATAAATAAAAGTGATCAATACATTATAGCAATTTCCATGTACATTAGTAATAACAAATTAAGTATTGCTTGAAAAGGAGTGGGAACAAGAAAAACTTATATAATCCCACTCCCTCCTCTCATCTATATAACAGAACACATAGCTTATGCTTCCTTAATTATAAATTAAATCTGTATGGAGTCCTAATAATGTAAATAACAGAAAGCATATTAGGAAAACTGATATCTACTGTACTCAGTAACTATCTGATTGGTAGTCAGCAACTTATAATACAATACAACTAAACGGCAAATACATACCAACAACGGTAATGGAAGTGACACACACCAACATGGCAAACAACAAGCACATACGAGCAATGGTAAGAAAGAGCAAGGATGTAATAACCCAATATTTAACAATAAGTCCCACACTCCCTGTCCTGTGACCACACCATACGTTTATAACTTGATTTAAAACAGTGGATATTTTGGCATTGTTTGTGATGCAGATCCAGACTGTTCCACAGTTTCACCCCACATACAGACAGACAAAAGCTCTTCCTGGTGGTTCGAACCTTAGGTAGTCCAAAATTTCCAAAGCCTGTCATGCCATACGTACTCTCTCTAAGTGTAAAAAACCTTTGTATGTTTTTTGAAGTGTTTTATTGAACGCTTTAAATAAAATTAACAAGGTATGATTAACAAGGTTGTACATATGTTGTGTGTCTATAGATTTTAAAATTGCAGTTCATAAGTCAGTGATTGACATCTCAGAATGTTTGTCCTCTGTTTAGTGCATGGTTTAGTCCAATTTAACTGTGAAATTAAAATAAGTTAAATAGAAACAGATATTTTTTGCACTTTGTAGCTCTGATTCATGGTTATTACACAGGAACAACCACAGATGTTTTCAGGTTAATACGTCACAGCATTAAACACATCATCTGTAGAAGTTTTACCTTGAAACAAAAGCAGACATTTGGAGTATGTTTACCTCCATATGTGACCCAGGCCTATGTGACGGTGTCAGTAAATAAAGTAAAGCTGACTGAGCAGTGAGAAGTGTTTCCACAAAGCCCACCCTGTGCAGCACATGTGAAAAGCCTTCTCTCCACTTAAAGCTTTAATGGACAAGCTTGTTTTCCCTGTTTCTATACGTGAGTGACCTGTGTTTAAATCGGGCATTTTCAGGTCAGCGGTTTGGTCACTGACTAACTGAGTCTCGTGACCGGTGGGGAGGACTTGTGATGTCTAAACAGCGCCGACGCCACCTCTAATGCGTTTACGGTTTGTTTTCTTGCTTGTCACGCCGTTTGCTCTGCTCCAGGCGTCTAAACCAGGGGTGTCAAACATGTGGCCCATGGGCCAAAACCGGCCCGCCAAAGGTTCCAATCTGGCCCGTGGGAAGAATTTGTAAAATGAAAAAATTACACTGAAGATATAGAAACAGTCAATGGTGACAAAATCGTTTTAGTTCAGGTTCCACATACAGACCAATGTGATCTCAAGTAAAATAATAACAATTAATAATAACTGTTTTCTTGGTTTACTGTAAAAAAATATTACATTATGCCTATAAATAATGACAACTCCAATTTTTTCTCTCTTTTACTGCAAAAAAACCCCAATAAATTATGAAAATATTTACATGAAAAAAACTATCCTTTAACAATTTGAATAACCTGAACAAATAAGAACAACCTGAAAGTTTATTGAAAATTAAGTGCAATTTGAACAATATTCTGCCTGTTACTGAATGTTTTGTACCTTTGTAGATCTGATCTGTAATGCACATAAATGTATAAATGAAAAGTTGAGGCAGAATATTGTTCAAATTGCACTTGTTTTTATTAGGAAATTTCATTTTTTTCAGGTTATTCACATATTTTTTGTTTGGATAATTTGTTAATGTAAATAGGTTCATAGTTTAATGTAATTTTTGTGCACTAAAACAAGAAAAACTGTTGGATTTGTGATAAATTAATAGGTTATTATGCTTTATTTTACTATTACTTTACTGGTGCGACTCACTTGAGATCAAATTGGTCTGAATGTGGAACCTGAATGAAAATAAGTTTGACAGCCCTCATCTAAACCTACAGAATTTGAGGCGTTTGAAGTTTGAGAGTGAAACAAACACACGCTTCCCTTTCTCCAAACTTGACATGCGTGCACAGACATGCACACAGAAGAGCGTTGACACTTGCATGTAATTGCATGTTCTGGTCCGTCGTAGAGCGCCATTAATGCACAGAACACACACACATACACAGACACAGGAGTGTGACGGCCCGTGAAAACAGCTTTGGCTCTGCTCGGGCACATTTCCCTAAACACCTCGATTTTATCAGGAGGCAGCTGGACAGACGCTAACGCACTGCCACAGCGGGTAAGGCTGCATTTAGGGCCTGGTCTGAACAGAGGGGTGGTCTGTGGGCTTTCCTCCTCAGGGTGTCTCCTCCTGCTCCTTATCTTATCTCTAATGTTTGAAGTAATTGAGCACTTGAGTCATAAACACTTAAATTCTTTCAACATGTTTCCTCAAGCAGTGAATCAGGGCCAGTGAGCACTTTAATTCCAGGATTGGCCCAAGGCTGCAGGGGGTCATTAGGTCAGTGACCCTCAGTGAGGACATGTTCAGACCCTTTATTTGGAGGAAAAGTACTTCCTGGCCTGTTCTTTGCTCTTATTGTAATGAAGTAAACCAGAATTAGCATTAGTTTCCCTCAAAACAACCAGAACATCCTCATCTAAGTGGATGAAAGTGATTTTTTTTTTATTAAGTTGGTCTTTTTCAGCCTCAGAACCCTCATGCTCTATAAAGAAGTGACTCCTTTACTCCACCTTGTGGCCTTTTGATTCCACTTTGCAGTTTATTTTCTGATGACATCAGCAGTATTGGTCATTTTTAACAAATCTCTGCACATTAAGCAAAACATCACCATATAGGAGCCATTTCCACTGTGTGTGTTTCTTTTGTTTTGTCCTTTATTAATTACTGAATGGAACTGAGACTAGATCAACTTGGAAGATGCTGAGTAGTGAGTTTTTTGACCCTGCAAAGGTCAGATAATTTGTTGAATAGATTCGAATTATATATAAATACAGATAATATAGTTTAACATAGTCTAAATTCAAAGAATGTAACTGATGTGTTGTACAGTTTTATAGATAATGCTACTTTGCAACTCTTGTTGGGTTTTTACAAATGGGTAGTTTTTATGAAGATCAACAAGTGTTGAGCTGCAATTGCTAAATAAATACATGAACAGCCCCTAGAGCTGGGTAAAAAGACCGAAAGAGATCTCATAAGAAGTATTTTAATATCAACTGACATCAGTAATCATCATGATAAAGGTCAAATAAGTGTTTCTGTCCAGTTTTAAGGCTGATTTTTAATCCTAAGTGAAAGTTGAACAGAGTTTCCACGGAAAAGTTTTAAATGTGATTGTCCTAAGTTAAGGCCTTAATTCTCCTTAAAGTTGATAAGTAATCCATAAATTTGACACTCAAAGGTCTTAAAATTTCTGCAGACACTGTATTTTCTTTTTAAATCTTTGTACAGAATTAGTCCATCATGTAATTAGTGTTTCATGGGTGGAGGGTTCAGGTATAGGCTTTAGCAGTTTCAACATCAATAACACAAACATTACTAATAGACAAATGGAAATGTAATGTTAGCACATTTAAACATGGTTCAGACTGGTTCAACACAATCACAATGAGGCCTGTTTGACTGTTATTAATGTCAATGGACGGAATGAAATTTGACCAACGACAACAAGAAAAATGTCTCAAAAAGTTATAAATTTGGCTTTTTTGTGTATTTTAGTGTATTGTGGTGTATTTATTTTTCTGGATTTTAGTGCAACTTTTTGTATTTTTTGTATATTTTAGTGTATTCTAGTGTATCGCTTATGTATTTTTGTGTATGTTAGTGTATTCTTTTGTATAGTTTTTGCGCATTTTAGTGTATAACAACTATAAGGCCTGTTGAGCTGTTATTTATGTGAATGGAAGGTCTGAAATTTGACCTAAGACGACAAGAATGATGTCTATGGTAGTGTATATTTTATGTATTTTGGTGTATTTTTGTCTATTTTGGTGCATTCTAGTGTAGTTTTCCTCTCATTTTAGTTTGTTCTTCTTGTGATAAATATGCAGCAGATCTAGACCAATCAATGACTGTGATTGGTCACCTGATGTCAACTCCGCCCCTTTTATGCGATCACACTTGTAAATGCTGGGTTAACTTAAGTTGGGTTTGTATTCCTAACATTTACTTGCGGTGGAGTATGTTCAGTGTCATATTAGTGCTTTGATTACAGCCTTAGGGTCACGGTCCTCCACTGACTGGCTCCAAGTGTCGATGATTTCAGAGGAAGTGCTTCAGGAATTAGATTCAGCATCAGAAAAACTACAGAGATGTGACATTTTCTGTTTGTTTTCATCTTTGCTGAACCTTACTTTCACACTCTCAGTCCTGTTTTGCATCTTGATGCTACAGGCTGAGTCCCCCTGGTCCAGACATTGAAGACTGGCCACGTTCTTTCCTTGGTAACCCAACTGGAGCGTATCAGTCCCGGTCAGCGGGTCCAGTCCTGACAATAACCAGGCGGTCCCAGAGCCCAGGGCCCCTCTCCATGTCCCGCCTTTCTCCTTCTTCTGTTCCTTTCTGACCCGAAATCTGAGCTGACCCCATTCACGGACAGCACAGTCCGTCCTGCTGGCCCACATCAAAGCTCCACTCATCCCAAACCTGCTCTCCACAGACCCTTATTCTCTCAGCCTCCTCCATAATCACAGCAGGTCCCCCTCTCATTCAGCCGCCTCCAATAGGAAGCCGGCTATTAGAAACCTGACCCACTTTTCCGATCGCTAACTGCTAGCACGGCTAATTGGGCCCTAATCACTTCCTAATGGCGGCATTGTTTCAGGCTGCTCTCGCTAAATGCTAAACGGGATGGGTGGGGGTGCGGGTGCCTATTTTCAATTAGGGCATGAAAGGCTGTAAAAATGAAATAAAAAGGGGAGCCGGATCTGAGAGGGGTAAACAAATGGGTCGAGTGTTTAATATTCTGTGAAAATGCTGACTTAATGAGACCGCATGAATAACATATGAATATGAAATGAAAGTAGTCTGAAGGAAAAGAGACTCTGCCTGTAGCCAAGGTTTAGTCTGTGATTTTTTTTCCCAGTATGCACCATTAGAGTTGTCCTATAATTTAATGCACTGCTAAAATGCACATGTTAATGTGTCCCAAAGTTTTATTTTACCAAAAAGCTGAACCATAACCTTTCTTTTCTAATTTCTAGAAATAGACAGATTTAAAGAAATGAAATGTTTGTTATTAGCATCTCTAATTGCTTATCCAATGGGTTATGACCTTGTTTAATGGCTCCTGGACCAAAAATGTAGTGTTTCACTGCTGCAAAGTTTGTAAAATAACAAGACCAGATGATTAAAATCGAACAACCGTTCAAAAATTCACATTTTTAGTCCCTGTGGTTGAAACTTCAAAAGTACATGATCCTACATCTCCCATGATGCAACTAAACTGCATCTAAAGAGGACTTTTCACTGTTAGTAGGTGCTACTTGGGCTTGTTAGATGTATTCAGTTTGAATAAGGGTGAATATTTCTGTCAGTTAGTGAAAGGACTGTCATTCTCTTTCCCTCTTCTATCTGAAAGAAACTATATTATTAAGACTTTTACACCTCGATCTTGAAGAAGGAGGTAAAAAGTGCCAAACTGAAATGAGAGATGCAGTCCATTCAGCTGTTTCAAAACAAAACTAGATGTTTCTTTATTATCTTTACTACAGACAATCACTTTCTTAACTTGTAAAATTATGATTGTGATTATTGACTGCTGTTCATATTTTTTCTGAAGTTAAGTCACATGGGACACAGCAGAAGGGGCGGGACTTCAACGCTCAATAAAACACGTGCATTTTGAAGCTTGAAGAAAAGCAGGTTTCAAGCTTTCCGGTTTTTTTTGTTTGTTTTTTTTTTTGGTTTGTTTGTTTGCTTTTGCCTTGATCCAATAAGATCCAGTATATAAAAATGGTGACACTTTCAACAAATTCTTACAAGGTGAATATTTAACCCACATGAGTGATAAACTGATCTACTTGTCATTTGTAAAGAACCTGTATCACCACCTTCTGACCACACAACACAGCAAACTTTATTCACGCCAAACAAGTTATCTTCGTTATCTTTTTAGAAGTTTTCTGGTAATTTCTTTGAGCCTCCTGTTGATTTTTGCCATCTTTATGTCTAAAGTGACTCTATGAGGAGCCATAATAAAGCAGTGACTGTGAATAAATACAGGTCTGGTTCAGTGTTTGTGCAGTTGAACTGTTATGATTCCACCCACTGCTCCGACCCTCAGCAGCCGTTGGTGAATATTCAAATGTTACTGGTCTGTTGTTATTCTGTTTATAGACGTTAGAGATCAGGATAAACCCAGCCAACACAGTCAGTTAGTTCCATTGAGTCCTTCAGTTCAGGGTAAGCTTTGTTTATTTTGCTGCTAAATGGCACATTTCTTTTCAGTGTTAAACAAAGCGTAGGTTTTTGTTTAGGTCTGAGTTACCTTGTCCCTGTTCATAGATGTAATTTATGAGGTATTGCATCCATGTAACCTAATTTAGCAGACAGAGCAGCTGTGTAAAACAAAGCGGTCCATATAAGTCCAGGTCTTGTTTGAGCAGCAGTGAGTCTTTTTGTGTCTCGGTCGTCTGGCAGGACTTTAAAGCACTCGGGGCTGCTCCACATTGTTTTTATAAACAGTTTGCGGAGGCCTCCTCTCATTGTTAGTGCTAAAGGGTTGTTAACAGTTTGGTAAATGGCACGCTTGGCTCAATGAACACAGACCACCTCCAGGTCCTTATAAGGACACTGTGTGGGGTCAGAGAACCAGACTCAGCATCTGGATCCTCTTCAGCCCCTTGGGTCAGCATCTGGATCGGCCCGGTTTACTGTTTAATAAAGCCTCTTCTTTTTGTTTAACTTCACTGGAAACATATAAAGAGCAGACACCTTCCTTAGAAATAAAAAGGTAAAGAACATAGAGGCATTCACACATTTTAGAAACAGATGATCCCAACTCTATTCATAAATAAGCAGTTCTTTAAGTGGTATGGAAAATGAATGAATGAATGTAACGTTATACATGTGATAAATGAATCCTCCAGCAAAATGGGACTATTTTTCTCACTATTAATGAACTTCACACATTCAACATAATTAAATTCAGTGATAAATACTGTGATGCATTAGTGACATTAAGAATTTATTATTATTATTATTATTATTATTATTATTATTATTATCACTTATTTATTTCCACTAGTACTTGTATTAATGTGCAACTGCCCATTGTTTCACTACTATTTTTTATAGTTATTACTATTTTGTTTTCCTTTTTGTCTTTGTAATATTTATTATATGTATCCGTTTGATGTTTTTGCTGCTAATGGAACATTGATTTCCTGTGGGTTCTGCTCAAGAGATCAATAAAGTTCTATCTAATCTAATGTAATCTAATCTAATTTACACACATACATTGTTATAAGACATAATTTGCCATTTTAGTTAACCTCTTCACATCCACCACGTAATCAAACAAAAGTTTTGGTAATGTCGCTTTCCATAAATGTGATATATTTGCTAATAAAAGTCTTTGAAAAGCGGGAAAAATTGTGGGGTGGGGGTGTAAAAAAACTTAGTAAAGTTGTGGCCATGAGTGTAGTTTACTTTACTTTAACTTTTTGTGCATACTGGCCTGAAACTTCTGTTAAAATCCATACATGTTGATGTTAATGAGTGGATGAAGCATTAATTTAAATGGTTTTTCCACAACCTGATAAATTCTCTGTACACTAGATGTTTCCTCAAAGTGTTTGTTTGCGATGGCTCCAGGTTTTCACATCACACTGGTGAAGCTGTCATACTCCATCTAGAAAATGCACCAGCGGTCGGACAGTTTCCAGTTTAGGAGATGTTGAGAAAGGGTAGAATTGGTAGAAGATCCAGGAAAAAAGATTCCAGTGGTTCTTGAGGCAAATGTTGAATTAATAAAGATGGACCTCTGAGCCAAGTTTTGTGGAAATCAAACTTACAGCGACTTATTTATTTTAATTCTCTGTTTTGTTTTATATCTCTGGCATTGACGTGTTGTTCGTCTTTTCTACTACAGATTCTTCAGAGGGTATGACCTTGCAGCCTTCGGTGATGACTGAGCACGCTCCGTCGTCAGCAGTGACCGTCACCTCCTCCACCAGCATCCCCTCCTCTGCTACCTCCACCCTGGTTCCTCCTCCATCATCCTCCTCTTCCACAGCCATCCCACAGCCCAATAGTAACAACAGCAAACCCTGGAGGAGTAAGTCCATGAGCTCCAAACACACCTCCGCCTCCTCCACCAGCGCCACCTCCTCCGCCATGCAGCCCGTGAAGCAGGACAAGGACACCTCATCTAAGACTGTAGCCGAAGCTCCTCAGAAGGTCGTCTCCCAAAAGTCGATGCTGGAGAAGCTCAAACTGTTCAACAGTAAAGGAGGCTCCAAGTCCTCCACCTCCTCCTCCTCCTCTAATGGAGCCCTGGCTGAAAGCTCCGCCCCATCGAGGCAGGTAGGGGCGGGGCAGGTGGAGAGAGCTGAGACGGGCTCCAACACCGACCCCCTGGAGGACGATGAGGGGAACGTCCGTCCGGGAATGAATGGGACCAGTAACGGGACATCGTACGGGGCCACTCCGTCAACATGTACCGCCGTCGCTACGACCGCCAGCAGCCCCAAGATCGCCCTGAAGGGCATCGCCCAGCGCACTTTCAGCAGAGCTCTAACTGCCAAAAAGGGCTCCGTCAAAGCCCCTGAAAAGGAAAAAGACAAGGACAAGGGGAAGGACAAAGTGAAGGAGGCGGGGAAACGCATCTCTGCCGCCGATAGGACAGAACTCAGGGGGGAGGAGCCTAAAGAAGAGGCGGCACCTGTTGCTGCAGAAACAGACAGCTCAAACAAACGGACCTCTAAAATCGCCAGCTTCATCCCCAAAGGGGGGAAAGCGGCCAAAAAGGAGAGCTCCGCCCCTGCACACAGCGGAATACCAAAGCCAGGAGGTAAAGCTCCGGGGGTCGGGGGGAAGGCGTCGTCGTCAGCGGGGACAAAGGAGGCGGGGGAGCGGCCTCGGAGCATGAGGTTAGGCGGGGGTCTGGTCATGCACCGCGGACCCCTGGACAGAGACAGTAACAGGGACAGCAGACACTCCAGCTCTACCTCCAGCCTAGCCTCCACAGAGGGGAAGAACAGCAGCCACAGCGCCGCCCCGGTGGCCGGAGGAGGCACTACACAGAGCACAGCCAGCAACACCGTCAGCGTGCAGCTACCTCAGACCCAACAGCACCACAGCCACCCCAACACGGCCACCGTCGCGCCCTTCATGTACAGGTACAGCACATGAAACCAGGCATGGCAACTGATAAGAATTTAGTGATTCTGGTTCCATTATTGATACACATATGGACAGAAATATTGGGTCAATATCAGCATGAACTGGACATGTTATGAGCTGTAGACATGATGTGTCCCAATGTTTTTGTCCATATAATTTATAAATGCTGATTTGACATATAAACATCAATATTTCCTTAAAGTTTAATGGGAGATTTTTCTTCCTCAATGAGATGTGAAGAAAGTAGATGGTTAGTTGTGGTAGAAAAATATTATTTACAGTCAGAGAATGAAAAATATTTTAGAAATTTAAAAATAGAACATTTAAAATCAGAGTCAAGAACAAAAAAACAAAAACCAACCAATGGTGAGAGAAATGAAGTAAAAAACATCTCTGAGGCATTTTGGAAGCAAAGATAACAATTTAAACCAAACTAACCAATGCAGTGATATTTATCCCAAAATAAAACAATATTTTAACATTTGTCATTATTGTTTTGTATCCCAGACCCCTGTTAGAAAAGAGTGGCTTTGTTTGCATTAACTGTTAAATTTAAAATATGCACTAACATTTTGCATTCAATGTAAACAGACCTCTTTATAAAGGTGTAGTTAAAGCAGTCGTCATCTAAATATAATTGTAGGACATGGATATTATTCATAAACAATAGTAAAGCAGGTTTACGCAGTGAAATGTTAACAGTATTGATAGTTTAATGTTAGCAGCTGTAACAGAGAATGCCTTGCTGTAGGCACCGCCCCCTTTGCTAAACAGCCAATTAAAGACGTTCCATTGGTGCAATCTGATTGGATGCATGTTTGTGCATGTTGGAGGTATTTAACCCTTTGTTGTAATGAAACCTCTGCAACTGTTGTATTGTCGTCCTTACTGGTCAAATACAACCAGACCTTAGAGGCTTTTCAACCAAAACAGAAATGATGTAATGACGCATTTGACGTGATGACGTTGCGGAATTGCAAAGCAAACAGACTTAACAATCCCAAGGAGATAAGCGACTCTATTCCCATCCCCACACAAAACACACACACACAAAAAAAACAAACAGGAATGTTAAACGGTGATATCACTGATTTTTGTGTCCATAGTGGGTGGATGTGTATCTGTGTGAATGTGTAATATATATTATGATGATATGTCTCCCTATCAGAATTGGGTATTGATGCTATTCATTTCAATTTAGTTTTGTTTTTCCTTCTTTTAGATATTTTAAATAACTTTGGTATATTTGTCTATTATTTTTTATTGTACATACAGTAACTGGTAACTGGCCCATCTACTGTCAAAGCTGTTTTAAAAGATCATTATTAGGGCCCGAGCAGTGGCCATGCAATGGCCGCGAAGGCCCTATTGTAATTGTAATGTTTATTATTATTATTA
>JAPQRQ010000018.1:2167222-2178130 GCA_037367365.1 Apogon talboti | reverse complement strand
GTGTCAGCCCTGCGATGAACTGGCGACTTGTCCAGGGTGTACCCCGCCTTCACCCTAAGTAGCTGGGATAGGCTCCAGTGACCCTAGTGAGGATTAAGCGGGTTCAGATGATGACTGACTGAGTCAACAAATGAAGCTTAAACCAGAGGTGGTGTTGGACATTCTGTTATACTGCGGGGTCATAAAAAATTCATGATAATATATTTTTTTAGATAATACTACTGAGGCATATTCAATAACAATTAATTCTAAAAAAAAAAAAAAGGAACAATCAAAATAAGTCAAATCAACTTTATTTATAAAGCACTTTCAAAACAACTCCATTGGCCAAAGCACTGTACACAGACATAAAAAACTAAAATACATAAAAGAATTATTAAAAACAACAAAAATAAATATACATTAAAACAATTAAAGCCAACCTCGCACACTGAGTTAAAAGCCAAAGAGAAAAAAATATGTATGTTTGTAAAATAAAATAATTTAGATGAATATTCAGAGCACATTTACAGATTATGAATTGATTAGGACATACAAAGAGATAGTTTTATACAACACAACCAGGCCACTGTCAGTAGTGTTTCCAGATTTGTCGTAGTTCTGGTTATTTGTTCGGATCACTGAGCATGCACTCTTTTACCAAACTGGAAATCAGACTTACCTGCATCACTTCAGACAGAGGTTTAGAGCTGAGTTCCTGAGCATTAGCTTCACCTGGATGAAATCCTGCAGAATGTGAACCAGTGCATCTGCAGCCAGAATCAGATGATCCTGCATGTGGAGACTGATCCTGATTCCATACTGATCCTGGACATATATCTGTATGTGGTCAGTTTGGATGGAACATATTTCTCCATGACCTTTAACCTTTAGTTCTTCAACACCCTGTCGACACCTGGATGGAGAGGGAGGCTAATAGTGATGGTATTGTGTGTGAATTATTTAACTCTAAGTTAGGATTGACAAAAAAAAATTGAGGTTAATTCACTTCATGATTTATAAAATTCAGTCTGTGTATTTTGCCCATCCAAACACACACACAGCACCTAGTATTAGCATTAGCATCTAGTATTATCATTCATTTCAAGTATAAGCATTGGCATTAGCACATGGAGCGGTGAGGTCTTAGGTACTCGAAGCACAACTGGACTGGTTTTGTTCTTGAAAATGTTTCATCTCTCATCCAAGGGAGTTCATTAGAACATCTCACCTGCCATAACGATCGATAGAAAAGACAGAAAATAATAAAGTAAGGCTCTGGTTTGGCTCCAACCTGCACACTCCTTCAGGGATTCCAACCAGGACTCTGAACACGCTAACTGTTCTGCATAAAGCTGCGGCTCATTCAGAGATAAAACCCACAAAACCAACAGTGCAGCTTGATCAAACTCCTTTTACTGCCATCCAATCCATCACTGTGCAGTAAATGGCTGTCATTCCTCTGCCCAAACCATGCAGAAAGAACACGCCTGGAAAAAAAGAAGAAGAAGACAATGAGGAAGGGTCAATTTAGCCGGTCAGTGATTTCAGCCATAAATCAGTCTATCACAGCGGCCTCACATCAGCTCCTGGGTTCTTAACGCCATGAACACCAGGTCAGATAACTGAAATAACGGTGTAGTTGGATAATGTGTGAGGGCTGATAGAGCTTTGGGTAAAGCATGAGTCAGAGGGAATATGAGGACGAATAGTGACACATGAGCCTGTGCAGGACAGTATGAACCTCATCCAAACCCAACATCCCACTGTGGCTGGACAGTACATGGCAAGGTAGGTCAAATAATAAAAAAAAAAAAAATAAAATGAAATAAATAAATAAAATGATCTGTTTTTTGTTTGTTTTTTTTTTTAGGAAATTTAATGTATTATAACAAAACCCCTTGAGATGTACCATTTAGGTTTTGATGGGGTCCCTACATACAATAAACACAAAAAACAACAGTGGAGCGATAAACTAAGGAACAAATAAACAAAGACAAAGAGAAATGACACTAATAAATTGGCTGAGAGTCTGGTTCCAACCAGCTCTATATGTAAAGTGTCATGAGATAACTTTTGCTATGATTTGCTGTTATATAAATAAAATGTCATTGATTGACTGATTGATAATAACACTGGAAAAGTACAATCACAAATATGGCCAAACTGAGCAACAATAAAATGTAGTAACAAGTTCATTAAAAAACAAGAAAATTCCGCCTTAAAATACGAGGATGTTCAGATATGCCAGTCATCATCAGGTGTTTCAGCTCCGAAGCATTTCATCTCAATTAAATATCTGATAAATGCTTCAAACCATTGGAGATAAAAACCATTTGTTTCAACTAAATAAAAAAAAATCAGTTGATATCTGAAATCTGTGTATTCTGTGTATTCAGATTTTCTGATTAAATTAAATACATTCAACGATCTGCACATATACAGTATATCCAAGTTTCACTGCATTTTATCAAACAAACCAAACCTTTTTATACTGTATTTCCCTCCTCACCTGTGGTGGCGCTGCATCAAGAACTACTGAAGGAGGCAAACTATAGACAATAAACCTTGCTCATCTGTTGTTTAATTTCTGCCATGTGTTTACCCACAATGCCCTGCTTTGTAGTCCACTTTCTGCATCGGTGAAATTGATCTTGGTGCATCGCCTCGAAGGACGTCCCACAAAAATCAAGGATGGAGCATCAAGGACCAATGAGGATTTACAGATGTAGGAGCTTCAAGATGAGAGCTGAGAGGAAGGGATTATTGCAGAGCCGTGGATGTTTTACTACAACCGTCATCTTCATTATCATCACACCACATTGCTCAAGTGAACATGAACTATCCAACGAAATATGCAAAAAGAGCTTTTATTATTTGGAACAGGACTGAAAATCATCAGTACTCACTCATAATGAATTACCCATTAGGCATTGTGAATATGAAACATGTATAGTATGTAAAAGTTAATATTCTTAGGCGTATTTGAAGCTACAGTTTTAATTTACTTTTATGTAACTTCTGGGCCTAAAGAATCACTCATCGCTGTTTCTGTGTCTTGCAGTAACTTCCATATACGAATATGAGACATGGTGTTTGCAGCGGGAGAGGAAAGACGCCTGATCCAGATGGCGAAGGTCCTCCAGATTCCAACCCACCTACCCACCACAACACAACACAACACAGTGCCTGTCCTTTCTAACGAGGGTCCTCCTTCAGGTCGGACCTTCAGCAGGACCTGAGAGTCTCCTCTGGACTGTGTGGTCTCTGTCCAACACAAGCACAGGCATTTATTTTTTTGCCAATTTGCATCACAAGAGAAGTGACAACGGAGAGAGAATCACTCACGCATGAAACCTTTCTCTTAAAATTATTCAAGACTTATTAGGAGGCGGACGTTGAGGAGCTCTGTCCAGGGCCGATAAAACACGACGGGGCTAATTTTGATACCAAGAGAGCTTATCTGCACCGAGGATGATATCGGTTAAGGATGTCCTTGAAGGTTTTCGTGAGGTGTTTTAGGGCAGGAATCAGAAGAAGACGCTGCAGAGGAAACAGTACAGGGCTTTTCTGACTTAAGTGCTTTGCAGAAAAGCCAGTATTTTTTTTAAAAGCACAGGTTTAAAGGGCAAAACAGTCAAGAGCTATGCAAACTTTGTTCAATAAGTGCATGGATGCAGTGTAAATTGCTTCTAGGTGTTAATTTTTACCATCTGGTATTTGTGAGAAGTACTGGTGCATAATGACAATCATAGTAAACTGTAGTTCAAGGGCTCTCTGTCATCTCCACTGTAAAGTTAAGCTTTGATAACCTTTTCCTGCCTAAAAACTTGATATAACAGCTTCCACCCATTTAGGAAAAATGTTCTCTGGCAAGAATGAAATAAATGATTTTATCTGTTGCTCGATGCTCCGTGAAGCTTCTTCCCAAAGTGAACGGATTCTCGCCTCGTTTTTCAGGTGAATGTAATGATCGCCGTCCTGTCACATCGACCCAGTGAAGTGACAAACGGCGGCGAAGAAAAAGCCATCAGATCCAAAACATTAGCTCAACTCCGTTCCATTAACCTCCTCCAGGATGACACTCCTGTTTTTATGCATTTCTGAAAATCAGTTCAGTCATTTAAAGTAAAGTTTTATCAGAACTCCTAGTTTTTCCTATTCATCTCACATGACTTGGGCACAAATGATGTTTACAGATGAAGGAAAGTAAAGGGTTAAAGTTTACTTAACAGTGTCATTTTAGATATGACAGATGCAGTTACTAGCAACATAATAATATGGATTTCTCTAATCAGGAACATTATTGGAATCATTGTATTTATCTGATGTTAAGATAAAATATAAATATATTGCAAAAGTATTTTTTAGAGACACGTGACATTACATAGACATTGGGATTTCAGAATTACATAGAATATACAAGCAAAAAAATTAAAAATAAATCATCCTGCACTTCAGTGTAAACATTACTCTGAGTAATATCACATTATCTTTCTGCATGACACTATTGCCTTTTTTATTCTTCTGTTATGGGAATTTCAAGACTTTCACATTTTAACCAAACTATGCATGTGGCTGTTTTTAGTGACTTTCTTTATCGAGTGAAAGACAAGGATAAAATAAAAGTATGTGGAAACAAGACAAGAAGCAGAGTAAAACTTGACAAAACCTAGACCCAAACCAACCTGTGATGACATTTAAGCTTTTTTTACTATTATATTGGAATAATAATAATATTCAAGTGGGTTACCTAGCAACAGATAAACAACAGGGCCATCATTTTTTGACCAGCTGAGAGGTTATTCAACTGAAAATGCTAGTGGAATTAGTTAGGTGTTACGTCCTTATACATGTATGAGTTGAGGTGACATTTTGACTATAAATGGGTTGTGGTTGTGGTACAAACAAATTATGAAATGACTGTAATGAAACAGTGTCTCTGTTTATGTAAATCACATTAATGTTTCATGTTATTATTATTCATAGATATAATTCAGCAGGTATGTGTATGGTGAATTTGAATTGCCTATATGGTGGTTTTGTTGTCAATTGTGTTACCTAGCAATAGATAAACAGAATCATCATTCAACTGGGTTACCTAAGAACACGTAAACAAAAGTCCACACCAAAGTTCAGCAAACTGTATTTCAGTTCATGTTTGGCAGAGAATAGTGTAATAAAAGAAAATGGCTTTCATATCACCATCCCAGCTGCCCCAGCTCAACGATAAGGACCTGGAGGTTATCCGACAGAAATTTGTGATGCTTACAGTAAGTTGACCTTCTGATGCAAATATATGGTGGTACATTGGATTTCCATATCAGCAAATGACTAATGTTGATTTTGTTTTATCCACAGTCTGCTTCAACTGATGAAGGCAGCAGGAAAGATTTGGCAACAATGGTATTTGAGTATGGGCAAGTTTTACTGAACCAAACAAATACTTTGTTGTGGGTCAAAAAGGCTTCCAAACAGCAAGCGTCTTTTCTGCAGCAACATGTGGCAAAGTTGACAATTAGCTCAAAATAACTTGAGTTTTATAAAGATGATTTTCAGCTATCAAATGAAGATCTGGGTAAGTCACATCACATAAATACAAATTTCCATCATACAGCACAGACATATGCCTATGTGTACATGAATAACTAGAACAGCACTCGTAGAGCGCAGACCTCCGCCAAGGCAGCTCACTTCCCCACCATGCTGCTGTAACATATAATACCCTTGAAGTAGCAACAGATAAACAACAGGGCCATGTTGACATGGTGTTATATGTCATGTGCAGAAACAGACATGCCAGTAGGGTGACCAGATGTCCCTCTTTGTGCGGGACGGTCCCGCATTTTTATAATTTTTTTACATGAACCGCGAATTGAAATGCTGTCCCACATTGTTATTAACAGTCGGCATGAATGCTTCCTGCCACTGTGTTTTCTTATGTGAGCAAACTTGCATTTAAATAAAGTATATGAAGTTTGTCCCTCATCTAGTGAGTCAGGATCTGGTCACCCTACATGCCAGTTGAGAGGTTATTCAACTGAAAATGCCATAAAAAAAAACAAAACCCTGGATCACCCCCAAAATCTAATCACTTGTTCCTTGTTCCATTTCGGACGTTTCCTCAAAATTTCATTAAAATCCGTCCACAACTTTTTGCGGGTCCATATCGCAAAAAATATATATTCATCCTGGATCCAGACGATGATCTCGATCACCCCCAAAATCGACTCACCTGTTCCTTGTCCCATTTCGGACGTTTCCTGAAAATATCTTTAAAATCCGTCCATAACTTTTTGCGTTGTCTTGCTAACTAACAGACAGACAGACAAACCCTGGTGAATACCTTAACCTCCTTGGCGGAGGTAATAATAATAATAATTATATTTGGAACAGTATCATTGATATTGATGTTCTTTTCCTTTAATTAGCTCAGGTTGTTTCATGTAAATAAAGGTGTGACATGACAAATAACAGATAATTATATAGTCACATTTGCACATTGTCATTGTAATGGTTGGGTACTACAGGTGTCAGCAGATGCATGAGATGATAAAGACCTTCAATGTGCAGCAGGGGGTTGATGATTCACATTCAGCTGCAGAACACGGGGTTTGTGTTGGATTCTAGGAGGAAGCGAGAAGAGGACATCTAGATTAAAGTTTCATAAATCTGATGAAAATCACAATGTTCATAGAAAGTATATTAGAAAAAAGATGTGCCTAAAAATTAAGGTGAAAAACATTTGGGGTTACAGTTTGTCAAAAAACACATACAAAAAACAACAGTAGAGGAGACAAAAGATGATGTGTATTTATTCTTAAAAGAAGAAAATAATATTGAGGAAAACCAGCTCACTTTGAAGATTCACATAAAATGAATGAAGCCAGAATGATTCCTTAAAACAGTATTGACTCAATATTGTTAGAAAGAAATTCAGTGTAAGTCAATGAGAGGCTTTTGGAACCAAATCATTGATATTGAGGTTATTTTCCTTTAATTAGTCATGTTGTTTCATGTGAACAAAGGTGTGACATAGAATAGAATAGAATAGAATAGAATAGAATAGAATAGAATAGAATAGAATAGAATAGCCCTTATAGTCATTGTGTGTACAATGGATTTATGAGTGTTACTCCAGTCAGTGCAGCAGTATTAACAAAACACCAGTGCTTTAGAAAATAAAAAAAGAGTGACTAAAACATTACAGAACAGATACCTGTATGTTTTATTCCTGGGTCATAGTTTCCTCTTCTAAAGACAGAGGTGTTGCAGCCTGAGTGTTGTCAGTACAAATCCTCTGTTTTGGTGCATAACTGACAGTTGTTTCAGTTGTACATATAAAGGCGTACGTTAGAAACCCATGAGGCGGCCGTGGTCGGTCTGAGGTCCAGGCTGCTGTTGTGAGGCTGCAGCAGTGAAACCTCATCCAGACATTCATCCTGATTAATGTGAGCAGCCGAGTGTGGTGATGACACCGTGTTCCTGCTGCAGCATCGGCCTCCGTCTGCTGCATCAGCGACCCCCCCAGTAGGCCTGAGCCGCATGTTTACCCCACCGAGGCAGCATCGACTCTGGTCCTGGAGGTGTGGTGTTTGTCTGACGCCTCCATCCTCAAAACAAAACAAATGCTCATGTTTCCCGTCAGTTCAGGCGGATCGATGTGATTAGCGCCTCCTGGATCCTCAGTCTGCAGTTTCCCATTCTGAACACACTGATGGAGTTAGGATTCAGTTACATGGGATTCAATAGCAGCTACTTTACACTAACGCTGTCAGTGTTTATATAAAGAAATACAGAAAATATGGGTGGTTCATCCTTCTATGTTAGTTATGTTATTAACAAATCATATGGATAATCAGTGAGATATTTAACCCATTCAGTTGGTGACAGAATGTTAAACAGCTCCTGTCAGCTGATCTAAAATGTTAAATAAGTGTTGATCCACTAATCCCATACATACATGTAAATAATTGAAGTAAAATACAGTTTGTCATCTTTTCATGGTCATCAGATATGACCCATTTGGACGTTCAGAGGCTAGTGAACGGAAAAGTCATTTTGATGAACAAAAACGAATAAGAAAATGTACAAAATATGGAATAAGGTGAAAAAAAATTGCAAAAAATGAACTAAAAGTTAAAAAAAAAGAATAAAAGAAGCAACAGAATGAACAATAACAGCTAAAGTTATCAATAAAATGAACAAAACTGAATACAAATATCTACAAAATCATAACTAGCATAGGAAATGAGAAACAAAATTAACAAAAACAAATATAATAAATAAAATGGTCATGTCATCAGATATGACCCATGTGGACATTCAGAGGCTCTGTAGTGAACAGGAATCACTTCTACAACATCAGTTTTGATATAATAACCTTTGTATGACCTTAAAATATCTGAGACTAAATGATAATCACTTTTTGGGCTGAAATGTGATGTGAATAAGATTAATAATCTTCAATAAATACAACCACTGTCCTGTTAAAAGTAATTCCAGTTACTTGATAAATGTTAACATAAAGTTATATCTGACAACAGCATTACCAATGTTTAAAGAATTAACACTGCTGGAAAAGGAAATGTAAAAAGCACCAGGTGATAGTTTATGATAAGCTTTAAGACATTCTGGATTGGCTTAATATTTTTTCCCCATTTTTTTTTATATTTGGAAAAGCAAGGGTAAAAAAAACTTTGCTTTCAGGTATAATTAAATGTCCACCCCATAAATGTGGACGAGGTAGTGTTCATTGTGATTTGCTGATATCTTTTCCCAGATACGTTCGCTCTGAATCCACGTCCTCTTACTGTGTCCAACCTGAGACTCACCTGGACCTAAAGATGATCTGATCAACATCCTGATGGGACACACCTGTCAGGAGGATGGAGTAGCAGAGGAAGATGTGCACGGTGAACACAATTTAAGAGGAATAGATCTATGTAGAAAAAAATACATTCTTGATTTCACTTTGTCAAAAATGAGAGGAAAAACAAAAGGGTTGCATTTATGTTTTTGTTTCATGTATGTAAAACACATGCATCTGGATTTGTGTTCATTTCAGCAGACACTAAAGTTTGCTTTTTTGCATTTAAGCTTATATTTATCTGTTGTTTATAGCTCAGGGTGTATTTTTGGTCTCTTCCCTCATACATTCTGTACATATGACAGAATAATGGTCATGTATTTTAACTGACCTTTCAATGAGCTTCAAAAGGGGCTTCAGATGCTTTATATTTTCAGATTGAAGCATCAAATTGTACTGTAAATTTTATTACTTATTACTATAGATTTTATTATAACCATGTGGTTGGTCACTAAACAGACTATGAACCATGTCCAAGATCTTTTACTCTTGTTTGGAAAGAAAATATATTAAAATGGATATTCCATGCAGGCTCTGGGTGACATCTAACTAGCATGTACATACACATGCATATGTTAAAGAAGAAGATGATATATCGACAGAAAACAAAGGGAAGACAAGTTTATTTTGGCTGTTGACTTGTTGCTGATCCTGCAGGATCCTTTGGTGCCACACTGACCTCTGGTGGCCGTAGCCGGAACTACAAACACCGTAACATAGACTCAAGTTGTTCGCGTGCTTTTTAGCTTTTAATCTGAATCGTGTTCGGTAAATATAGATAATTTTAGAGTATTCATATAGTTTTTGTTGTCCGTGGATGTTGATTTATTTACTGTTGATATTTTTGGATGTAAGGATGTTGCGTTTTGGCAGCGAAACCGGAAGTTACATAAAGCTTTCAATAACAAGTGGGATTTTATATTTTTTTAAATAAGTGAAATAATCCATATTATAGGTACACAAATTAACAATAGATTATTTACACACCCATAATAATTACATATAAATATTTATATTTTATATACTACATTTTATAACGAGCGTATTCATCTGGTTCCATGGTGTAATGGTTAGCACTCTGGACTCTGAATCCAGCGATCCGAGTTCAAATCTCGGTGGAACCTAAATTTTTTTTTTTTTTCATTCTTATTCCTACACCTATTGTTTTTAAGCTCAGACGTTGCTCCTTTGTTTCCTGATCTCCTCTCTTCAACCATCCCTTACCTGATCCTTTATTGTATGACTTATGAACTGTTTAAAGACCTGACTTTCATTGAAAATGCAAAATGCAGAGGATACTCTTATAAGAACTGCTTATAAATCACTTAAGAAAGGTTAAATGTAAAGAAAATAAATAATTTGGATGTCACCACAAGATAATTGTCAGTCTTTAAAGGTTAAATATCTCATTGTACAAGTTAGATTAGTTAAACCTGCTATGAATAGATCTGTATCACATATTTATACAGTACTTTATAATATACAGTTGTGTGCAACATACATCCACATAATTTATTTGACTACAATATTTTCACAATGTGCAATTACTACTATTATCATTATTATTATTACTATATTTTTGTACTTTTCTTTTCTTTTTACTGTTTCTATATTTTTGTTTATATTTATTACTTTAATCCTTTCTTTACCTAAATTTCTCTGTTGTGGGACTAATAAATAACTATCTTATCTTATTAAAATTGCACTTATTTTTCTTAGGAAATGTCAGGTTCTTTGTGGTTATTCAGGGTATTTGAATTTTTTAATGGATAGTTTGCAGATGTGAACATTTTCACGATGTAATTTTACTTTTTCACTCTCAAATATAGAGAAAACTTTGGAGTTGACATTATTTATAGGTTATGTTATTATTTTACAGGTCTGACCCAGTTGCGATCATGGTGGGCTGAATGTGGAACCTGAACTAAATGAGTTTGACATCTCTGGTCCAGATGATAAACGCTTGACGCCTCCTTGGTGAAGTGTTTCAGAACTGTGACCAGACTGGAGCACCTGGACCACCACCTCATCCCCCTGGAGGAGGTGACCCCAGCCTGGGG